>ML800399.1:198837-209327 GCA_009831015.1 Picea engelmannii
GTGGTTTTTAGTTTTATTATATATATATATATATATATATATTATAGAGAGATAAAATTTTACTACTAGCATAATTTAGACTTAGGCTTTAAATTTTGTACTAGGCGACATTTAATTAGGGAAATTGTTTTAAAATTTACTTAACATATTATTTGTTTTTGGGACATCTAGGTTCATCCATATATCATCAACAATGCGACGTGCCCTTCAGGACGCACTACATGCTCCAAGGGTGCCACTCGCCACTCTCCATTTTTCTTGCATGACGTGCCCTTCAGGATGCACCACGTGCTCCAAGGGTACCACTCGCCTCTTGACTGACTTGGTAGACATCAATAACCCCTGGAGTCAATACTCCACCTGGTGAACTTGTGGGAGACTAAGGGTTTCTAAGGAATAAGGCCTCCTCCTTATTGTGCGCCTCTTAGAGTCATCGTGAGTGACTATCACAGTCTTCCCTCATGGCATTGTGGGTCCTCTCGAACTAGGTAATTGTTAACCTATAGTTCGAGCCACGACAGGAGTGCTAGTAGGATGTGGTAGGTTTCTATCCACACCTCTCCCTCAACATCTCTGGTAGTCATGTGTAACCCTTTTACTCCATATGTGAGTCTAGTCGGCAAGCTATTGTCAACCTGCATCATCAACAAATCATGTCAGAACATATCCATATCATATCATCTAATCAGATGCACTAATATCATAGTGAAAACAATCAAACCCCAATAGTACACTCCCTAAATCGATCCAGAGTCCAAGGGGTTCCATCGATGCCTCTAATTCCTCGAGGACCAAAATCCTACACACTCAGTAAAATCAATTCAATAGCACCTATCTATGTCATAGCGGTAAAACAACATGCCATTGTGATTCCTCTATATCAAATCAAAAGTTTTAATAGCATAATAATCCAGATCACTAGCGAGCAAGTGTCCTAAAAAAAAAAAGTTCGCTCAGTGCATCAGAGTGGGATGTTACATACATCCCCTCTTGGTCTAAACTTCGTCTTGAAGTTTCACAATATATCTGCCAAAAATAAAGTTTATCACAATATCATATGTCTATCTCTCAAACAAAAATGGAAACTACTGGCGCATATCATATGTGTCCTCCCAGGTCACCAAGTGAGGACCATAATGGTCCCACTGGACCTTGACCTAATCTACCGTTCGACGTCGTAGATGTCAAATGTGATTATCTAGGATGCGGATCAACTCAACCATGATCGCACCCTCATCCAACACTTGCAAGGTGCTCAAGTAAAATCATGTGAAGGATCACTAATCATGAAGTCTCAATAGAGATCTGAAATACATCATGCATACGCCGCAAGAATCAGGCAAGGCTAGTCATCAGTCCACGTACCCCTTTCTCTCCACAATCTTGAAAGGTCCCATGAACTTCGGAGAGAGTTTATCCCCCATCCCAAACTTGATTGAGCTCTTGTGTGGTTTAACCTACAAGAAGTCTTGATCGTCGACCTTGAAACTACGGTCGACATGGTGTGCATCGACATAACTCTTATGTCGATCCTATGCTTCTTTTATCCTTTGTCTTATTGTTTTCATTTGCTCTTCCATTTCTTGGATCACTTCTTGTCTCACCAAGACCCTATCCTCAAGCCAATCCCAACTCAAGGGCGTTTGACATGGTCGCCCATAAAGAAACTCAAAAGGCACCATCTTAATGGTTCTTTGGTAACTGTTATTGTAAGCGAACTCAACTAGATGCTTTTGTTGGTCCATCACATACAAGCACAACATGTCCTCCAAGGTCTAGTTCATTGGTTTAGTCTGACTGTCAGTTTTCGAGTGATACGCAGTACTAAAGTTAAGCTGGGTTCCCAAGGCCTCTTGGAAACTCATCCAGAATCATCCGGTAAACAATGATCCTCGATCAGATATAATCCTCTTAGGCACACCATGCAACCTCACAATATCATTGATGAAAACTCTAGCTATGTCAGGTGCCTAATACATCATACACACAAGAATAAAGTGAGAACTCTTCATCAGAGTGTCTACTACTACGAAAATCAAGTCATGTCTCCTTACCGTCAGTGGCAATCCAACAATTAAATCCATCGAAATAACTTCCCATTTCGATTCCAGAATGGCATGTGGTTCTAGTAATCCTGTTGGGTGTCCATGTTCAACCTTTACCTACTGACATTCTAGACATCTAGCCACATAGTTGACTATGTCTGCCTTCATTCCCTTCCAGAAGAATAAGGGTTTAAGGTCTTCCCTCATCTTCGTTATTCCCAAGTGAGCCATGTATACTTCTCTATGATCCTTTCTTAGGATCAACATCCTCAACTTGTCGATTGGTGGTACGTAGATCCAACTTTTAAACCTCAAAAAACCATCGCTATCAAATAAAAATCCCTCCAATCGTGGTACCATCATTGTGTTTTGTTTGATAAAACCCTCGACCTCTTTGTACCAGTCATCATCACACTGTAAAGTTATAATATTTTCATGTAGATTCGTCTGAAGAGGCAACACTGAAAATATCCGTGGTCTCCAAATCAATGCATCTGCCACTTGGTTCACTATTCCTTTTATGTAAGTAATCTCGAAGTCGTACATGCTAAGAAATTCCAACCAACGCCCTTGTCGTGCGTTTAGGTCGCTTTGTGTAAAGATGTGTTGTAGTGCATGATAGTCAGTCCTTAGTTTAAATTTTCATCCAACAAGGTAGTGCCTCCAAACCTTTAAGGCATATACGTTGGCTAATAGCTCCAAATCGTGCATCGTGTAGTTCTCCTCATGCCTTCTTAGTTTCCTCGTAATGTAAGAAATCACTCATCTGTCTTGCATCAAGAATCTACCTAAGCCTTCCTTGGAGGCATCAGTGCATACCAAGAAGTCCACATCCATGTCAGGGACCTTTAGTATCGGTGTTGTTGTCAACAATTCCTTGAGCCTCCAAAATGCTTCCACGCATTTCTCAGTTTAAACAAACTTCTTATTTTTATTCTGCAACCCTGTGATTGGATTTTCTATCTTCGAAAATCCCTTGATGAACCGTCGATAGTATCATGCTAAAACCATGAAGCTACGCACTTCCAGGACATTCATCGACATAGGCCATTCCATAATAGCCTCAACTTTGGCTGGATCCACGACGATCCCTTCATCGGAGATGACATGCCCTAAGTAGTGAATCTTAGATTGATAAAATGGGCATTTGGACAACTTCCCATACAATTTGTTCTCTCATAAACACTCTAGTACCAAGTGCAAGTTCTCTTCACGGTCCCTTGTTGTTCGAGAGTAAATCAAAAGATTGTCAATGAACACTTGGACAAACTTGTCCAAGTACTCCCGGAATATCCTGTTCATCAACTCATAAATACCCCTGGGGTGTTTTTCAGTCCAAATGGTAAAACAGTAAACTCGTAATGTCCAAACCTCATCTTAAAGGTGGTCTTAGGGACATCATCCTCCTTGATCCGTAACTAGTGATACCCTGATCACAAATTGATCTTGGAGAACATCATCACACCCTTCATTTGATCGAACAGATCATCAATTCTCGGTAACAGATACTGATTCTTGATCATGTCCTTGTTCAATTGATGGTAGTCGATGCAGAGTCTCCATGACCCATCTTTCTTTTGTATGAAAATAACAGGTGCACCCCACAGTGATATGCTTGGACATATTAGTCCTAGGTCCAACAACTCCTTTAGTTGCATTTTCAACTCTTGTAACTCTAGGGTCGACATCTGATAAGGAATTCCTGCTATCAGTTCAGTACCTAGTTTTAGGTCTATGGTAAACTCCAATTCCCTCTCTAGAGGCATCACAGGTAACTCCTCCGAAAATGTGTCCGCAAACTCTCTTACCATCGGAAGGTGTTCTAAACCTTCCATTAACCCTTTTTAGTTTAACGGAAGGATCACATAAAGCCTACACCCCTTGCGCATGATTTTCCATAGCTGTAAGGAAGAGATGAACCTCAGGGAAACTCCCTGGTTCTGGCCTACAATCACACGTCTTTGTCCCTCATCATTGACCAAGATCAATCATTTTGTCTTACAGTTGAGTATCGCCTCATGCGATTCCAACCAATCCATACCAATCATGACATCATATGACCCTAGGATCATAACGTACAGGTTGGACCTTGTGACAAACTTTCCCAGGTTAAGGATACATCCCGTAACCTTTCCTCCAACCTTTTGTTTGGATCCCAAAGCCATCTCCATGAAGCTAAAATCATCCTGTTTGACTGCCTTTACCTTAATCCTTTTTAGCACTGCACTAGAAATGAAACTCTCGGTAGCACTGGGATCTATAAAAATACTAAGGGTCTGGTCAGCGACGATACCTTTCATCTCAAACATAGTCGACTAGTGCTTTGCCTGGAAGTTATTCACTTCTCCATGAATCTGATGGGCCTTGCCCATATCTCCCACGGTAGTGGGTCTAATGGATCTAGATGCTCTGTTCCTCTCCACCAGGCAATTGTGCTGGTAGTGTGGCTCCCCACATGTCCAACACCCCTTCTTCGGTCCAGTAGTCCTAGTACCCAAAGTAGAAGATGTCGGCCCACCGACCTAGAATCCTGGTCTATTCTGCTGAACAGGCCTAAACTACTGTTGCTGCGGTCGATGCTTCTATTGATTCTATGGTCCCCAACAAGGTTTTTGCTGCTGAGGCGTCGATCACTAAGGTGTAGTGAATGTGGGTCCTCTCTAGAAGCCATGATATCCTGATTTATGTCTGGTTGATGTCTGATGCTGCTATGCTCCAGATGAAACTTGTCTTGCTAGTATCGTTGGATTTATAGTCTGATCCCTGCTGATAAGCTCCTCCTCTGTTATGAGGGCCTTCTGGATGGCATCATCCAAGGTTTGAGGCATCATAATCCTAACCTTTGCACGTATGTTGTCATTAAGGACGAAGACGAACCTATGGACCTTAAGTTTCTCCTTGTTAAGGTGCAAAGCATACCAAAGTAGCTCCATAAAATGGGCCTTGTACTTAGGCACCATACGACCACCCTTTCATAAGGCATTGAACTCATTGAGCTAATGCTCAATGAATTCCTCTGAAAGGTACCTCTCTCGGAACCGTTCCTTGGGAAGTTCCCATGACACATCTTCGACGGCCATGTTCAACTGTGGTAGGAGCATCTTCCACCATATAAGAGCACTCCCCTTCAGTTGGAAGACCACCATGCGGACCTTCATGTTGGAGGAAAAAGCACGAAGCGTGAAGCACCACGCCTTCCTCTACAACCATGCCTTGACAACACCACCATCCATAACACTCGTGGATGATAGAACTCAACTCTCTCTTGTCCTTGGTGGAAGAAAACGGTACTTGCTAGGGCATGCTATGGACCCTCTGGGGTATAAGTGCCCTTGCCTCAACCCAATACCCATGGTGAATCAGGGTCCTTTGATAAAAATTGAAAGGGCCTTGTATGACCATTATCTCGCTTACAACTAGCGAACCTAGCCCAAGAACTTTTACTTCCCTTTGGGGTTTCAAATCCGAGGGTGAGAGAAATTTTGGAGGCATCACACCTCCTTCCACGACACCATGTCCTGAACCTCTAAGGCATCCTCTAATGTGATCCTGCAAGGAAACACCAAGGTTTTCAATTAATGCAAGGGTTAAAACTCATGGGTTATTGCAGTGGGAAGCCTGGTGATCCACAATCGCCGGGTTGAACCTGGCTCTGATACCATATGTCACATCCCCATATGGAATGACTCCTATGATGTACAATCAGTAAAAGACCCCTTAAAAAATTTCTCTTTTTTTTTTTTTAAACCTTATCACACTTTTTAGTTAACTTGCACTTGATACAATGGTGTTGGTGTAGGGTTATAGTATTCTATGTGACTCCTGCAATAACGTCAACATATGGAGAGAGAGAGAGAGAGAGATAGGGAGGTAGAGGGAGAGGAGTACAGGGAGGGATATATAGGGATATAGACATATATAGAGGGAAGCATGGAGGGAGTGTGAGGGAGAGAGAGAGAGGAATGGTTTAATGAGGGAGGGAGGAACATGGAGGGAGAGAGAGAGAAATAGAGATGAAGGGGGGAGGGACAGGGTGGGAGAGAGAGAGAAATAGAGTTGAAGGGGGGTGGGAGAGAAAGGGAGAGAGAGAGGGGATAAGGGGAGATAAAGAGAGAGTGAGTAAATGGAGAGGGAGGGAGAGATAGAGCGTGGGAGAGAGATGGAGGGGATATAGGGTTATAGATAAAGAGAGAGAAGGAAAAGAGAGAGAAAATTTGGAGAAGGGGGAGGAGAGAGAGAGGGTGAGAGACAAAGGGTGAGAGTGTGAGATACAAAGGGTGGTGAAGAGAGTTAGACAGAGAGAGGGAGAGAGAAAAATTACGGTGGAGAGAGAGAGAGGGAGAGAGGAAAAGGGATGGTGGGGAGAGAGAGGGAGGTGGGTAGAGAGAGAGAGAGAGATTATGGAGGGAGGGAAGGGGATGGAGGGATGGAGGATGGAGAGAGAGAGAGGGAGGGAGGTAGGGAGGTAGTGAGAGAGAATAAAATCTGATATAATTAGAGAGAGAGGGAGAGAGACAAAGGGTGGCATATATATATATATATAGAGAGAGAGAGAGGATGGGGGGATGCTTGGAGAGAGAGAGTGGGTGGAGTGCATTCTCAAATGTTGTTAAATGTTGTGTTGCTAATTAATTAATATGTGAATGATTTACATTGTTGAAAATAAAAGAGGTTAAATCCACTGGATAAGGAATTAATGAAATCATTATATCAAAATGCAATAATATAAATATATACAAAATTATTATTATAAAAAATATATGTAAAAAAAAATTAATTAAAATGCATACATATTAGTGAATTCTTATGAACACAAAAAATGGTGTCTGAAATAATATAGAAATCAATACTTTTTAAGGGTTTATATGAATTGGTGCATATTAATCATACTGAAGAACTGATGCATATTAATTATATTGAAGAATCGGTGTATAAAACATGTGATAATATATATCATTTTTTTAATTATATGGTGGGAATCTGATAAATACACATCATTTTTTTAAATATAATAACAACACTAGTGATTTAAATAAATTAATTTCACAAGTGTGTTAAAAAAAAACATGTAAAAAAAAAAATATGTGGGGCAATGCATTATATGTAATAAAATAATCGGTGCTTCAAAACAAAGGATGATGTAGACATATTAACTTCAATATTTGAAATTTCAATACCTCTCGTTGCATTGGGTAATACAAGTATCAAAAGATACAAATTATAAAAGCACCATAATGGACATAAAATACAAGTGAGTTGGTGTTGCATGCAACAAAATGGGAATCTAGGGGATAATAACTATAATCTCCCTATTTAATTTTCATCATAGGTATGCATCAGGGTAGTAATGTAATGGAAAACCAACATGTTTTCATCTCATGTATGCATTGTGGAATTTCATTTAATGGTGGATTGATTCATTTTAATTTTGTGTATGCAACAACAATTTATGTAATGGTGCACCGATGCATTTTTTGGTTTTATGTAAGCTCATTTTGGTTCATTTTAATTTTAGGTATGCATCGGGGCATTTTATTTAAACTCACACTACTGCATTTTGACAGTAAAAGCACTGTAAAAGAAACATCTTCTACAAGATTCTCCCAATCAAATATTTTTAATTATATGGAACATCCATTAAAACCTCTACTAAAACCTCCACAACCAATAGAGGAGCCTGTAGTAGAGTATTTTTTGAAAATTTTTCCAAATTCCTCCACTATAAGATATTCTACTTGTGGTTTACCTCAACACTAACCTAAATTCTTTCAACATTCATTGTAACTCCTCAATTCATTCTGCACTTAGTTAAAAGTCATATATCCCCATGGATTTCCTACAAAATTTCAGAATGGTTGTGGCTTGACAATCCTCCCTCCCCACTTATTCAACGTATGACTCCAAGTCTAGCCAAGTGAGTGCCTCCTTGCATTTCTCTATATTGACACTTAGTAATTTTTTCTGAAAATGATTCTTCCAATCGATCTATCTCAAGCCCTTTTCAAATCTACTGGAAGCAAAGTGACTTGGGTTGAGTCTCCTATGTGATGACATTGGGAAGTGTTTTTATGGTCAACTTATAATTATCCTCATAGTTTATCTTATGGTACTTTAGTATTTTCAATCGATCTATATTTTCCAAGAGAGGTGAAGATAGGGGGGGAGAGAGGGTGATGGAGAGAGATCGACACAAAGTAGGGAGAGAGAGAGAGAGAG
Organism: Picea engelmannii; assembly: GCA_009831015.1. Lineage (NCBI taxonomy): Eukaryota > Viridiplantae > Streptophyta > Pinopsida > Pinales > Pinaceae > Picea > Picea engelmannii. Next base: position 207,099 of record ML800399.1, read on the forward strand.
AGAGAGAGAGAGGGACATAGTGGAAGAGGGGGGAGGGAGAGATATAGAGGGAGGGAGGGATATATAGTGATACAGAAAGAGAGATATAAGTGGAGAGGTGGGGGAGAGAGGCTTAAGGTGTGTGTGTGTGTGTGTGTGTTAGAGAGAGAGAGAGAGAGAGGGAAGTATATAGTGAGAGGGGTAAGAGAGAGAAATAGGAAGAGTGGAAGAGGGAGGGGGAGATAATGGTATAGGTATAGTAAGAGATAGAGGAAGAGAGAGGGTTGAGAAAGAGAGTGAGAGAGAGGGAGAGAGGGAGGGAGAGACATAGGGTTAGAGAGAGGGAGGGAGGGACAAACAGAGATTGGTTGAGGGATGGAAAGGTATTGAGAGACATGCAGAGACATGGATAGGGTGAGAGAGAGGGTGAGGGAGGGGATGGTGGGACAAAGATAGAGGAAAATGGATGGAGACAGAGAGAGAGGAAACATAGAGAAAGAGAGGGAGAGGAAACATAGATAGACAGAGCGACAAGGAGGGAGAGAGAGAGTGGGATGAAGTTAGGGAGGGAGGGTTAGAGATACAAGATAAGGGGACATATTTAGAGAGGTAGGGTGACAGAAAAGGGTGGTGGAGAGAGAGAGTATAGTGAGAGATAATTAGAGAGATATGGAGAGGGATAGATGGTGGCAAAGAAAGAGAGATATTCATGTAGAGAGAGAGAGAGAGAGAGATAGAGTGGGTGGAGTGCATTCTCAATTGTTCTGAAATGTTGTGTTGCTAATTAATTAATATGTTAATGATTTACATTGTTGCAAATAAAATATGTTGAATTCATTGAATAAGGCATTAATGAAATCATTATATTAAAAAGAAATATTAGAAATATAACAAACACTATTATTATAAAAAAAATATCTCTTAAAAAATAAATAATTAAAATATATACGTATCGATCAATTCTTATGAACTCATAAAATGGTGTCTGAAATAATATAGAAATAATTTTTTTTAAGGGGTTATATGCATTGGTTCATATTAAGCATACTGAAGCATCGATGAATATTAATTATATTAAAGCATCGGTGCATAAAACATGTGATAATATATATCTTTTTTAAATTCTATGCTGGGAATGTGATAAAAATACATCATTTTTTTAAATATAATTACAACACTAGTGCTTTAAATAGATTAAATGCACCAATATGTTGAATAAAATAAATGTGGGTTGGTGTGTTATATGTAATAAAAACATCGGTTCTTTGAAACAAAGGATGGCATAGAAAAATAAACTTGAATATTAAGAATTTCAATACCCTTTGGTGCATAGGGTAATATAGGCATCGAAACATACAAATTATACAAGCACCAAGATGAACATAAAATAAAAGTGTGTTGGCATTTCATACAAAAAAATGGGAATCTAGGGAATAATAACTATAACCGCCCTAGTTCATTTTCATCATAAGTATGCATCGGGGTACTAATTTACTGGAAAAAAACATGTTTTCATCTTATATATGCATCGTGGAACTTCATGTAATGGTGCACCAATGCATTTTAATTTTATGTACATGGAGACAATTTATCCAATAGTGCACCGAAGCATTTTTTTGTTCTATGTAAGTTCATTCTGGTGCATTTTATTTTTAGGTACGCATCGGGGTATTTTATTTAATGTCACACTGGTGCATTTTGAAAATAAAACAACTGGAAAAAAAACATCCCCTACAACCTTCTCTGAATCAAGTTTTTTTAGTTATATGGACGATCCATTAAAACCTCTATTAAAACCTCCGCAAAAACCTCCACAACCAATAGAGGAGGTTGTAGCAGAGGATTTTTTGAAATTTTTTCCAAATTCCTCCTCTAGAATCTCTTCTACTTGTAGTGTACCTCACAACCAACCTAACTTCCTTCAACATTCATTGTAACTCCTCAAGTCATTCTGTACTTAGTTTAAATTTATATATCGCCATGTCTTTCCTACAAAATTTCACAATGGTTGCAGGGTGACAATCCTCCCTCCCCACTTCTTCAATGTCTGACTCCAAGTATAACTGAGTGAGTTCCTCCATGCACTGCTCTATATTAACACTTAATTTTTTTTTCTGAAAGTGAGTCTTCCAACATACCTACCTCAACCCCTTTGCAAATATGTTGGCAGAAAAGTGACTTGGGTTGCAAATCCTATGTGATGACATTGGAAAGTCTTGTGATGGTCAACTTATAATTATCATCACACTT
>ML800399.1:245145-267432 GCA_009831015.1 Picea engelmannii
TAGACGAAATGAAGTCAATGAGTCTGCAATTCCCTCGAGTCTGGACTCTGAATCCATAACAGTCCCCAATAATTGTTTCCCCACTTCGTATGCATCCTATCATGATCCATATGGTGCATTACCAATGTATTTTGGGATGGATATAAATTACGGAGGCTCGACCAACTTTGAAGGTCACATTCACTAAAAGTGACTGGATGGTGTAGGCTAAGTCCATCAAGATGTGAGGAGATGGTGTAGGATAATTCCATCAAGACATGAGGGGATGGTGTAGGATAACTTCATCTTGTTGGTTGTCACTATAAACCTTAGGTTAGTTCCAACAAACCGCAAGCCAGAGCCTAGAAGAAAAATTATGATTTAGGAAGGAAAAAGGACTCTAGAAACACACCCACTAGGAGGTCCCACTCAAGGGGCATCTATCCTTCCATCCTTATCAAAACTGGTGGTTCTTCAGTGCTTGATTTGATATTTGAACCCTAATGGACATGTTAAATTACATTGGTTGTCATTTTCAACAGTTAGTGATGTGAGTCATGTTTGGGAGGTTTCTTTATGTAAAATTGCCATTTGAAGTTTCAAGGCCTCTTATGCTTCTTTCCATAGAATTTCCATTTGAATTTTCAAGGCCTCTTAAAATGATTGATATAAGTTGTTCTTCAAAAACCATGTAGGCATATTTCTAATTTCGATTCTGATTCTCCTATTTTGGTTGGTGTTATAACCCTAAATTGCACCATACATGCTTACCTGGAATCAAGCCATCTCAGATCCCTTATTTGCAAAAGCACTGCAAAGCAACTCTTTAAAAAACCTCTTTTATAAGGGCCCATGCAACCTACTCCATTCTTGCATGTGTGTACACACTAGCTGACCTAAAACAACCTGTGTGGACCGACAAAAGCACGAAAAAAGGAAAGTTGTTGATGGAACACACAGCTCTGGGTGAGTTAACTGAAACTCCCGACCATGCATGGACGAGGGTTCATCCAAATACCTAGATTCTTCTAGCCTATAAAAGAAGGGATAGCGGTCACATTTGGAGGTGGAAGAATATAGCAAAGAAACTCTACCCAATTGCATATTCCCATTGTCCCAACCCTTTAGCCATCCTTGTCCAAGAAGAGATACAAAGAAAAGAAGTTGGAGGACATTTGAAGAGGAGCCCAGGATCAGGATTCGTGGAGTAGTGGTTGGTCTTGACATTTGTAAGTTGATTCACTTAAAGTAATAAAGAAATGTTTTTCCCATTCCACTTTATGAGTTCTTCATAAGTTTGGATCTCTAACCCATTAGTCTATAGGTAAAATGCATGTGTAGTTTGTTTCTTGTTTTGCATACAAGTCATCCTTGAAAGGAGGACTGCTAAGAAGTGATCAAGCGGGAGGAAGGATCAACATCGAACATCTAGAACAAGGTATGTTGGTCTAAACCATGTATTTGCTGAAAACGAATGGGGTTTAAGTCTGGGGACGAAAGTAGAAAGTATATTTCTTTTGGTCATATCTGCATGCATAATATAACCCTATTTACTAGTCCATAAGGGGATTTCCCTCACAACAAAATTGGTGACCATACTGGGGAAGTCTCTAGGGTTCCTAGGAATTTTGTTTTGTTTTTGGGTAGTTTTAAAAGACTAGTTTTCTTGCCTGTTTTTTAGTTTTTGCAAAGTCTGAACTAATAGAGAGTCGGGTTTCTTATACCAGTTGTCTTTGTTATTTTCTTGACTGTGTTTTTTTGAGACCCACAGAGGTACACATGGCCTAAATAAGGTCTGCACACGTGTACTGACACCCTACTCTCTTACAAGCCGCATGTGAACGCTAGCTGAAGAAGTAGCAGTAGCGTCTAGAGTCCAGAAAATTTTGGAGGTAGTCATCCTCTTCCCTGTCAGAATTAGACATTCTCAGGGGTTTTCTAGAATTCTTTCTAAGTCTTGGTTGCTTGCAGTCTTGTCTCAGATTGGTTTGTTTTACAAAAAAAAATTTCCTTACATTGTTTTATTTTTTTGTTAAAAAGAGTGTCCAAGCCTTCAAGGGATCCTGGTTATCAATATCAATGGTCTCTTCCTGGTTTGGATTGTCTTATTTTGTTTTTTCTCGGAGTTTAGAGATACACACAACCTGTACAAGGTCAGCCCACATGTACACGCCCTCTGGATCTATACAGCTTGCATTCACACACTTGTTGTTGGATTATCAGTAGCATGCTTGTGCATGCTAATTTTTGTTGAGGGTAAGGTAGTCATCCTTTCCTTTGAAGAAAATTATACCTCTCAGGTGTTTGAATCTCTGTCTTAGCAGTCAGTAGCTTAGGATTAATTTTACCCTTAGCTTGATTTTTCTCATTTAAAAGTTGTCATAAGAAAAAAATATTTTTTTAGGGTTTTTAGAGAAGTGTGAGAATCATTTTTTTTTATGTTTCTAGTGTGTGATTTCTTGAAGTGATTATTTGCGATCTGCGATTTAGGCTAGAATTGTTTTTCTTGGTTTTTTACTTGTTGGTATTTTTCCTTTTTCCTTTGTCAACATTTAAATAAAAAAAAATCTCTTTCATTTTCTTGTTGGGTTGAAGAGTGTGATTCTGCATTATTAGCCAAGGAAAAGTCTTTTATTTCATAAGTTTTTGCAGTTTACTTAGATCATAAGTAGCTCATAGTCGAGTGAAATTCCTTTTGAGTTTTCTATCCAAAATCTTAGAAAATTAAAATATATATATATATATATATATATATATATATATATATATATATTGAAAAGTTGTTGAAATTTTGCATTAAGTGAAAGCTTTTGTTTCCATCTTTTTAGTCATTTTTACTTTCATCTTTTACACATCATCAGTTTCACTTTCATATCCCTTGACATAAGACAAATCCATAAAATTAAAACTAAATCTAAAATTTATTAGACTTTTATGTTTGTAGGGTTAACCAACTAGTTTAGGATTAGGGCCTTGGATTACGTTGGAGAGGAAAATCTTCAAGGCCATTATAGTCAAACATTGGAGTCTGAGTTAGGGAGTGTCTAAGTCTAGTATCGTGAAAGTTATCTAGGACCCCCCTCTAGCACAGGGGATAAACATGATTTCATGTGTAGAAAGGTAGCGGACATAACCCCTCCAAAGTTGGACCAATCGTAGTGGAGAACACATATAGAGGGCTTGTTTTGTGATTCCGTTGATTGCATTTTTCGCGAGGCTTCGTGGGTATCAAATCTGTTCGAGGTCCTCAGTTGTCTTCCAGACCACTTTATTTTGATACCCTTGATAGGTTTCAGGCTCGATACCCTTCTCATTGTGGTCTACCCGAGTTTCGACTGTACCTGCCTAGTGACTGTTCATGTGTTGGAAACCTAGTTGCCTATCTTTTTTAGGGACATACATAGGTGACTGCGGGGGTATACCATGGTACCTAGGACAGAAATCAAGCCACACTTTGTAGATTATACCTGGAGGGTGATTCCATTTTCGAGTTGCACTTGCACCGGTAAGTTTCTCTAGTGTTGGTTGTTGTAACTGTTCTTCCAAGTAATTTAGTGTTTGACTATCTTATCTTATAGGGACTTTTTTAGTGTGTGTTACTTTTGAATGTTTAGACTACCCTAGAGTGTCTTTTATCTTCTCACACAGTGGAGGATCATGGGCTCCATCGGTCATGAAGGCTTCTTGTCCTACCGCTGGTTACACTGGAGCCACACCTACCACCATTAAGATGAAAGCTAGAGAAACAATGGTTTTTTGAAGCAACCGGGTTACAAGCAATTGTGCCAGACAAACATCCGTAGGAATCAACTGTTTTTGACCTTGGAGCGAACACTCTTGGCCCAGTTGAAATGCCAACCATTGATTTCTTGGCACCTTTAATCGTACCAATTCAATTTACGAGTGCCAGATAGTGTTGCACACAACAATGGAAACAAATGTTGTTACTCCTTCTGGGAACTCTTCAATTCCCACTATGGTTGTCACCATAGGAGAGTTTTCACCTCCTAACCTACCGTCAATGGTTTGAGCCACCATGGTCTCAAATAGCTCTACATTGCACAGTGGTCCAATCCTATCTTTGGCAATGGCCACAACCCCTTTCACACCAAGTGTGACAGGCCCTCTGTTCTCATATCGGATGCCTAGTTCAGGTACAAGTCCTGTACTTTCCTACTCCACTTTACAGAATTCAGGTCTAGGGGCATGAAGCTCTAGCGCTCCTCTACAAGGTCACATGGCGAGCACTCCTACTCCTTTTAATGCTTTCCCTTATGGGGGTAATCATATACCTACTTCGTCCCCTTCACTCGGTGGCTCGCATCAACAATCCACTGGGCAACCTACACACCATAGTTTATTTGGAGCCACGAAATCAGAATGTTTGGTAACAATGAATTCTCATCAGCCGCCTTCCTGACTAGGGGCAATCCCAGTTTTGGAAAACCTTTTCCTATGCAGGGTACTATTCCTCCATAGCGGGGAAAATCTAGGAACTTCATCCGCATGAGGGCTTGGAATTCTTGGCAGGGATCCAATCCCTCATCCAGAATGTCGATCTGGGGTAATTCTTTCCACAATCAATGGAACCCCGGACAAACTACTATGCTTATCCCCATGGGATCGACATGGGGAAACCCTTCCCAAAGTCCTTAGAATGTAATGCATGCCCAACCATCTATGTCCTATTTTGGAAATCAGTCAATGATGTATCCACACATGTAAAATCCATAAGTTGGCCAGGGCCAAGGTTTCTACCAGAATCCAGGCCAGCAGCCGAACTTTTCTTGGCAACCTGGTGCCACTCAAACTCCAGGCCCCTTTTTCCGAGGTTATCACCAACAACCCAAACTACCTTTCATAGGGACTTTGCACTTGCCAGATTTGACAAGGTTGTTGAATGACCCTATCTATCATGATCCGTGTTGGCCTCCTATGCCTACGAAGTTGCCTTTCGACATCCCAAAGTTCAAGTCTAAGCCTAATGAAGATCCAGGAGATCATGTGACTACCTTCCATCTTCGGTGCTCATCTAACTTGTTGAAATAACACTCCATACAATTGCGATTGTTTCAACGTACTCGCATTGGGAGTGTCATGAAATGGTACATCGAGCTTGATCACTCAAGATATTCTTCCTTTGGTGAACTAGCGATGGATTTCCTAAACCATTTCTAGTTACGTGTGAGATACGACGCTGGCACAGAGCTGCTCGCCAATTTTGAATAGACAATAGCGGACCATATCTCTGATCACATCTGAGAATGGAGACACCGGAAGAGTTTAATTAAGCTGCCAGTCCCACCAGCATTCTTGCTTGAGTGGTTCCTTAAGTCTTTGGTCCTGCAGTTATCCAAATATGTCGTGACGTGGAGAGTATTCTCCAAAGAAGATGCCATCATGAGGGCTCAACAACTTGAGCTCATCTATTCTCAATCCAGTTTATTGTACAACATCTTGCCAGATGTGCCAAGCTCAATATTTGATAAAACTAGACAAAGAGCTAGACCACATGCCGTTGGTATTGTTGGTTGAGCACAAACAAATCCCGCCGAGCAATCGATGAAGCAGTTGCAACAATTATCTATACAACACACAGCGGCTATCCAAACTACTACTTTGGCTACTCCCCCTACCAAAATGTCGGAGGTACACACAGTGCAATCGGCTAACCCAAAGGACACCCAGTAGCCTGAAGGAAAGAAAAAACAATGAAGGAAAGGGAAGGGGGATAAAAAACCTACCGATAATGCTAGTGGGGACAACAATGAGAAACGGAAGGTGAGGTAACCATGAAACTTGTGCACGAAAGACCACCCGACCCATCTATGTCCTTAGCTTGAAGAAGCCCAAAAGTTTGTGACGCAACAACAACCTGCTGTGTTGACCAATCCATTTCAACATGGGAAAAATCTAACCCAAGCCTCTGCAATCATGGAGGGGGGAAACTAGGAACCCTTTCTGCCTGCGAACAACCCCACACCCATGAACGTATATATGGTGAGGGGTGATGCTTTTATCAACTATAGCACATGACTATAGTAAACCAAGCACTTCTAAGAAGGGTAAATAAGTTGAACTCCCATCTCTTCCTCTACAGATTGAGAAGACATTGGGTGAAACAATGACATGCATTCCCAAAGGCGCATTCAAAAAATCTTCTCATAACCCAAACGCAAGTGCTGCCCAGAAATACTCTGTGGTGGAAGATTTATCAAAAACCGCTTGTGTGATGTCCACTTTTGAGGTCCTCCAAAGCTACCCTTCCTAGAAGAAAGCCTTGTTAACCACTTTAGGATCTACCGAGACTTGTAATTTAGGTACAATCATGCTAGATACAACTGAATTAAAACCTCATCTTCTTTACCACGTAGCATTTCAAATAGTAGTGGCTTATCCCACGAAAAATTTTACTTGGAATATTTTCCGCACAATGGTTGATGAGGGCACCTCCACATGCATTATGTTGATGGCATGTTGGAAGGTTGTTGGCTAGCCCATTTTGTTTCCGTCACCTACTCTCCTCACTGCTTTCGATGGTCATTCATTCTGACCACATGGCATCATTCCTTCTTTCCTCGTGTAGTTAGGAGGGAAGATCATGTGTGTCGAAGTAGAGTTAGTCGATGCTCCCCTTGATAATAACCTCTTTCTAGGAAGGATTTGGAATTATTCCATGCAAGCTATGCTTGCTACAGTTTTCCAGGTCTTTTTGTTTCCACACGAAGGCCAAATAGTAACCATCGATCAATTGTCCTTCTCTAGACCTGAGCCTGCATTCGGAGCATCCACGGTCCCGATGATTGATAATCCTCAACCAGGTGTCGTCAACATAAGGGTTAGTTTGTTACCATCTTTGATGGGTACCTTCGATTACCCACCCCCTCAAGGCGATATCAAGTTTATATCTAATCACCACAAGGTTGAGATTTTTCAAGTTTCATTGTTCCACATGACTTACTTTGATGATCTGTGGATACTTCCTTTCCCATCAGCCATGATGGATGGGATAGGGCACCCAAACATGTCCATTCCATTGTCTACAACTGAAGTAGCATACCCTTTAGTCCAGCAAACTTCATCCCACATTGATCTAGCTCTTGCACAAGAGTTCGATTTACTTCTAGAGCCTATTTGGGCTCAGGTTTCTCTCGCTCACATAGATTCATTAGACTTAGTGTTTCCCTCTGATGAAGCAATAATTGAAGCAATGACTAGTACAGATAAACCCTGGGAAGATCTTCATCAAAGATCATACTTCCTCCCAGAGTTAAGTTGAATTGAATCTGGAGAATTCACTGTGACTATGAGAGGAGATTGGTCTTGTCCTGTTAATCCCTTAGCTACACATGAGGTTTATGTTGAGGGTAATATGGAAACTATTGTTGAAACCTTACAGATCAATATCTCCCAAAACCATGGCATCGTGGAGAATGTCTTCATCGGAGCAGACTGCTCCCCTGAAGAGATTCAAATCTACACATATCTTTTCAAAGAATTCCGCAAGGTTTTTGCCTGGTCTTATGAGGAAATGCCAAGTATCGATCCAAAAATAGTTGAACATGAAATCACAATGTATCCTAATGCCAAGCCTGTTCGGCAGAATCTTCGTCCAGTTAATCCTAATAAAGAAACAACCATTAAGGTTGAGGTTGAGAAATTTCTAAAAGTTGGGTTTAGCTATCCTATCCATTAGACACAATGGGTGTCAAATCTTGTGCCGGTCAATAAAAAACAAGGAATGATTCATGTTTTTACTGACTTTTGTGATTTGAACAAGGCATGTCCCAAAGACAAATTTCCCACATCATTCATCGACCAGATCATTAATCAATGTGCGGGTTGTGAATCCTTTCTTTCGTGGACAGTTTTTTGGGATATAATCAGATACAAATCAAACCCAAAGACCAACACAAAATGAAATTCATCTATCCATGGGGTAGATTCGTGTATCGTAAGATGCCTTTTGGTCTCAAAAATGTTGGAGCCACCTTTCAGCGGGCCATGTCTTTTTATTTTCATGACCTCAAGCATATAGTTGAGGCTTACTTAGATGATTTAGCATCTTGATCTCACAAGAGAACAGATCATCCCACACACCTCTGACTTATCTTCGAACGTTGTCGCTACTTTCGGATTCGCTTGAATCCAAACAAGTGCAGCTTTTGCATAACATCAGGACATTTGTTAGGTTTCATCGTATCAAAAATAGGGATCATGTTCGATCCTCTGAAGGTGGAGGCAATAATTCAATTTCCCCCCACCCCCCATGCACAATCCTTCAACTTTAGAGTCTACAAGGCAAGGCAAACTTTTTACGACGCTTCATCGCCAACTATGCCGAGATCACCAAGGGATTTATGCGCTTACTGAAGAAATACATTCCCTTTTACTGGGACGATGTTGCTCAATGCTATTTCGACACATTGAAACATTCCCTCACATCTTACCATATACACACAGTAGGAAGAGGGGCCTAATTACCTCATACCACTACTCAAGGACTAAAACTCAGAACTCTCTCAAAAAAGAATGAACATAGAATGGTCCCGAAACCGAAGTTCCTATGTGTCCACAAATAACAATTTGTCAGCTATTTTTTCATACAATCAAGCAATGTGGTACTCCAATAAAAAACTTGTGCATTTAAACACTGGACTACATAGTTCATCTATGCACGAGATGCCTGATGTAGAGCCGCAGAACCAATGATTAACCCCATAAGCAATACTATTGCATGTAGTGATAAGTTAGTGATCTTGCTTATGGGAACCTGCATGCTCGAGCAGTCTGTATCAGCTACGTAGTATAGACCTATCAATTTCACTATGTTATGTGGCCCCACAGGAAAATTATGGAAATTGATTGGTTCCCCTCTCTTAGAGAGGCCAGTCAAAAAGTAAATGTCCTCGACCGTGGGCACCAATGACTACGCCTCTAACATGAATTCCTCTACATTCGGATGCTATTAGTCAACCAAGGCATTTAGTAGCATAGGTTGTTCCCACATGAAAGGACACAGAAAAAACTTGAGTAACCCACACTGCATCAAAGTAGCCACAACATTGGGATCTTCCCTGAACAACTCATTCACCTCTTCATGCTCTCTTTCTTTCCAATGGACATGCATCCTACAAAACACCAAGGTTAAGGAGGGTTAACCCTTGCTTTTAATGCCTTTTTCATTCCATAAGGGAGTCCACACGTGCTGTAATGGTGAAATTCATGTGTACACGAGTGCAGATTTTACTCTACCCAAATTTACACATGGCATGTCTAGAGATAGCTCGCGTGGACCTAGGGATGACCTTTTAAAGGTTGAAGCCCCACTAAAAAATGTAACCTAATGAACAAATGAAGATATAAAATGAAAGATAAGGGAGTTTGTACATACCTGGTCTAGACAAAAGTTTGTTTCATCCACATTAGCTCCCGAAATCACTGCTTTTGACAAAGGGGGTCTTTTGGCTCCAGAGTCAATTTCCAAATCAACAATGGTGATAATGAGTTGTTAGCTTCTATTTATAGACTTTTTGACCTCTTTTTGTCATTTTTTTGGCTTCCCTTATCATTTTCTTTATAACAAAAACCATTTAGAGTGATTCAAGAGTTGCATAGGAGGGATTTGATCAGGTATTGGGACAATTTGTTTTGAGTTTTGAGTATTTTTCGACGATCTGTGGAAATTTTTTTCGACGATCAACTTGAACATATAGGCTAGGTTTTTCCCCTGTTTTTGTATCTCGTTGTATTTTTCCTTTACCATAGGATTGATCCCATCAGTTTGTGACACAAAACCATCATCTCTTCTTTAGAAGTGTCGCAATTTGGTGGTAGAGCTTACCGGAACATGGATTCCCTAGGTAAATCCTGGTTGCATTTTGGTATTGATGTTGTCTCTAAAAACACTATAGGCTCGAGAGTCCTTGTAGCTTTTCCTGAACATGAGTTTGAGCCTCATTTGCATGATTCTTCTTCTCTCTTTACCCCACCCTCAAGACTCCCAAAAAATAACGGTTCTTCTTTTAATCCCTTTTCAGACCCTCTAAATATGAAAATATTGTCGAGCGATCTTGTGGCCTTTCATGCTTGTTAAACTGAAATTTGAAGTCACGTCTATCTTAGGGTAGTTTACCCCTTTTTCAGTATGGACGGTCAACTGTACGAACAAAGGTATACTCTATGGAACTTCAACTCTATAGAAGAGTACTCTTAGGTATAATTTTATCCCTTTTTCAAGCCTGAGGAACTAAACTTACGAAGAAGGAACCCCCATGGAGTCCATAGTTAAGCTCTTTTTAGACTCCCTAAAATTGAAAAGATCACCGAGTGACCTTATTCTTTCACACTCATTAAAATGGTCTAGAAGAACATTCCCGACGGAGTCCATAGTTAATATTTTTTCAGACTCCTTAAACATGAAAAAATGGCCAAGCGATCTTGTCCTTATCACACTCGTTAAAATGGTTTTGAATAGACATCTTGTCAGTGCTAATTTACCCCTTTTTCGAACTAACTAGACTATCTTCGAAAAAGGTACCCCAATGGAGTCTCCTTTTATGTTTTTTTAGAGTATCTAAATATGAAAAACCATTGAGCTTACCTTCTCTGAGCTTGTTAAACTTACATAGAAGTACATTACCATTGTGTGTTTTGTTAGCCGCGTTTGCATACCTTATACACCAGCCTTGTAACAGTTTGCTTCTGCATCTTAACACCCTTAGTCCCCAGAGGATTTTTCCTGAGTATCATTATACTAAAATATCATTCTTGTCCTTGTGCCTTGAACTTGTATGTTTGCAACACTTGTTCCTCCATTGTAACATAACATTCCTATATTCCTTTTCCCAAAATTATTGAAAAAGACAAAAAAATCAAATATACCCCAAAAAGAGGAAGGGAAAAGTATTTTCTTTATTGATAACATAACGAGTCGACCTTGGATAAAGCACATCTGTCTATTTGTTCATCAAACTATGGGATGTCATACGACCTTGGGAAGCTATTCTCACTATATAGATTTGTGTCCTCGGCCATTTGGTTATCCTTCCAAACATATGGGGAGTTTGAGTTGCCTCCTGCTTCGTAGACTTATGATTAATGCCATGCTACCTCAGTCGCATCATTTTTCATTCTATTGTCTAATTGAAGTTTGTCACCAAGCCTAAGTCGGCCCCTCTGCAATTTGTCTCTTGCCCTCATACCCGACCATCCTGAATGTCCAATCAAGTCCTTGTTCTAAATCAATGAAGCCTTCAGTCTGATCATCAATTCCATCACTAACGAGCCATCGAAGACCTCTGGGTAGTACAGGTGTACACTCATATTACACTCCTACCCAAGTTTTGAATATTTTGAAGTAGTTGCTCGAGCTCTAAAGACCTCATCTCCAACCATCAGGCTGTATCCACTTCTAGAAGATGGATACTCTATCTGTATATCTTTTTGATTTCGAGATGTAGCTCCGCTATGTATTATTCATGGCTACTCTTTATATAGTTATATAACATGGATCTATAGTGTATTTGATTGGTAGCCATGATTCTATTTTATCCTGAGCATGGGTATGCCCGCCTCGATGAGACATTTGTTATTTTACATACGGTGCCTCTTGATTCCTGATCCTTGGGCTCATTCGTTCAACACATCAGTAAATATTGGTAATGTATTTTGGCCATCAGATGCTCTTCTGACCTCACACATTAGGGGGCATCTGTTATAACCCTAAATTGCACCATACATTCTTATATGGCATTAGGCCATCTCAAATCCCTTCTTTGCCAAAGCACTATTGAGAAACTCTTTAAAAAACCTCTTTTATAAGGGACCATGTTCACTACTCCATTACTACACGCATGTACATGCTAGATGACCTAAAATAACCCACGTGGATCGACGAAATAACAAAAAAAGGAAAGTTTCGGACAAAACACATAACTCTAGGTGAGTTAACTGAAACTCCCAGCCATCCATGGCTGAGGGTCGTAAAAATACCTATCTTCTTCTAGCCTATAAAAGAAGGGATAGGGGTCCCATTTGGAGGAGGAAAAATATAACAAAGAAACTCTGCCCAATTGCATATTTCCATTGTCCCAACCCTTTAGCCATCCTTATGTAATAAGAGATACAAAGAAAAGACGTTGGAGGACATTTGAAGAGGAGCCCAGAATCAAGATTCACAGAGCAGTGGTCGGTCTCGACATTTGTAAGTTGATTCAATTAAAGTAATAAAGAAATGCTTTTCGTGTCCCAGTTTATGAGTTCTTCATAATACAGTAAATATATGTTTGAATCTCTAACCCATTACTCTATGGGTAAAATGCATGTGTAGTTTGTTGCTTGTTTTTCATACATGTCATCTTTGAAAGGAGGACTACTAACAAGTGATCAAGCGGGAGGAAGGATCGACATCAAACATCTGGAACAAGGTATGTTGGTCTAAACCATGTATTTGTTGAAAAGGAATGTGGTTTAAGTCTGGGGACAAAAGTAGAAAGTATATTTGTTTTGTTCATATCTGCATGCATAAGATAACCCTATTTTCTAGTCCGTAAGGGGATTTCCCTCAAAACAGTTGGGCATAAAGGCTTATGTGGGCTATATTCCTAATAGCATTTCACCAAAAGAATTGGCCTTTGGTGACATCTTTTGGTCATCAAAGAAATCCTTTGATTTGAAATTAACCTTGTATGAATTGGATTTTGAAAGTATTTTTATTCTCTATTTCAAGTTGTACTCCTTTTTCTAGGGGTAATTATTGCAATACAACTAACAATTTTGGATTTCATTACGTAATTAACTTTCCTACGGTCATCTCTGTTTGTTTTTTATGATCCAGGCCAGTGGTGATGCTACTTAATCCTCTTTAAGTACTTCAAACTCTATCAAATCTTATCATTTTTGTAGAATGCAGGTTCTTATGTATATTATGGACTTCCAACTCTTGCAATAATGGTTTGTTGTAAAGAAGGGATGCGTATGCTTAGAATGCAATTTAGAAAGTTAAAAATGACTCTACATAAGTTGTATTCTATGGGTGAAATATGAAATTTATTTTTCTCCTTTTCAAGTTTATTGAGGTAACTCGATAGATGCAGAGTTAATTGGTTAAAGTGGAGAATAATTAATAATAATAATAATCTTAGTATAAATGAGGTCCTAAAGGTAATACTTGTTTTTTTAACCCTAAGTGAAGGGTGAATATGTAATATGTTTCATTGTATAGATATTTCTCAGTCATAGCAATCCAAATTCCTTTTGAGATGGATGACCAACAATGGATTACTTACTGGGTTCTATACTCGTTGATTACCCTTTTCAAGCTCTCTTTCTATAATTTTCTCTCCCGATAAGTTAAAGTTATCTCATTGTATATAAACCAATTTGAGATATCTAAAATAAGTTTTCTCTCCATTGAAATTATAGTTGGTTGATGTCAATTCAAGATGAAACTCAGATACCATGTATGTGTGACAAGTTACCCATATGGCCTTATGTAAAATTCATTGTGTCATTCTTACCAATGTTCAATGGAGCATCATACATATATGAGAATTACGTTAGAAATTTTGTCAGAAAATATTGACCCAATTCAGATCTACCAAGTGGGAAAAAGCAAGTCCTTCGAAAGATTAGCCCCATTTCAAGAGTTGGATTCAAACACTAAATTGCACTACATGGGCCTGATGCATTTGAAAATATAATTAAATCAGTAAGGACTAGACCTATTTATTTTCACTTGGTTCCTATGCTTGCCTATTTAGCTCAAAATGTAAATACGTTTGAATTCCTTTAAGGGTCAAGAAAATCTTATTTCATTTTGGAATCGACGAGACTCAAATAAAAAACATATCAATCAGGTTTCAATAATAGAGGTAGAAATTCATTTTGTTGCTTATTCCTTTGGTTTGGAATGTTCTCTTTGATATCAAGGTTAATCATCCAATATGAAACGAACTACTTTGCATTTTTATTTAAAAATTAATTTATTTGGTAAAATAATTTGTACATCCACGATGATGGGAAATGTAAAATAAAAATGTAAATCCAAATATGAGTGATATCAAAACATCAGAAGAGTCCAAATATACATAAATTAATTTCATAGCTTCGTCAAAACAAAAATGAGAGAAGGTGAAAAATTAAGTTACCAAAATATACTCATGGCGCTCTAGAAATTGGATGGCTTCATCTTGAAAAGGATCAAGCTTGAAGGGATAATCCTTCACAATACGACGGTTTGTATGTGCAGAAAATTTGATGAAATTTGATAGAATGGAATTTGTCAAGGTGCTTCTTAACGACAATGTCGCATAGTAAAATTTTCAAGGTACAAAAGATGTTGCTATGGCCAGCCCTGAATCATTCTTGCTTCCTACCACAACTTCCTTGAAGCATTATATCCACTATCCATCAGGAGACGTGGGAGATGAAGCAAGAGATTGTTGGCAGCCTTTTTGTTTTTTTATCCTATCTATATAAGCTACCTACACAAGTGTTTTGGAACCCATGATTCTCATCGTAAGTTTTTGAATAAAACAACACTGTCATTTTGTGCATTTGCACACCTGCCTTTTGTTCTCGTTTTCATGACTGCAAGTGTGAAAAATTTGATTTCGAAGTCACGTCAATGGCATAAAAATTGTCATTGGATTATTATGGTTACCCTTGTCTATGTGTTCATTGCATTTACAATTCAATTATAGTCACACAGTTGGCAAGACACAAAAACCTTTACTCATTTGGCATTTTTTTGTTGTTAATATGATTTCATTTTTATGAGACTGTGATGGTATTCTAATAATTGTGATTCAGTTCTTCATTCAATAGTGGTTTGATATTCTTTTGCTTATGATCAAATCCAATGGTTTCGTAACAATGAATTAACATGGTGATTAGACCCTTAATTCAATAGTTTCATACAATGCATAAGTTTTATGGTCAAATCCTTATTCAAAACATTGTTTTGATTTTAAAAACATGCAAATACTATTGCTTGTGTAAAGATTTGGGTTGACTTACCATAGTTCTCATTAATTGTTTGAATGGAATTTGATTTTAACACATTGAAATAGTGATTTGAATCACCATATGCGTCATCGATTGTACAGTTGGATATGACTATTTTGCATGGGTTGATTCCATTCCACCACCCTCGCACACTTTGGCATTAATGCCTTCCCTCTATCTCGGGTTACCTCTGTTGGTTTCAGGGAAGTCAGTGAGCTATTTGATCTTGTGTTTACCCTGTCGAAACCCTTGCCCATTTACTCGGCTCACCATGTGCCCTTTCCTATGGCACCTATGGTGCGCGTAGAGCCTAATGGCAGCCAAACACTCTTGCTTTTTGACAATGCCCGTGAAGATTTGGAAAATAGTGGCTGGCTGGTGTTTATCTAGAGATTTGAGGGTTTTAAACTTTCTCTAGCCCAATAGTTCACCCTCACCTTCGACGGTTACAGGGCTAAAGTCAGAGACATATAGCTTGAGGTCAATGAGGAATTCCTAAGCTCAGCTACGGGACTACCAACTACAGGGCAAAGGTGGTTTAAAAATTCCAAAGTGGACGAGGTGCCGTGGCTGCTCCTATTCACATCAAGGAAGATTGTGAGTTGTGATAGAGGTATGCATGTCACTGCCCTCAAACCCAGGTGACATGGCCTATTGGCAATTGTGAAGCAGTTTGTGACTTGTGAAGGTCATTATGGCTTGGTATTTCTGTATCATCTTCGGTTATTGATGAATTTTATAGACTATCCTCTGAAAATGCCACATTATATGTTATGCAGTCTTTACAAAATGTCCAAACGGTTTAAGCATGAGAAGGCTGATAGCAACCTTTTCCATCACTACTTGATCAAAGTCCTTATCATCCACCATTTGAGCCTTAGTGGTGATAGTTGGCAAGCCTTCCTATCAAGGAATGGCTTTGCCACTCCTGTGTCTGTTCAAATTGACAAAGTTGTGGTCACTAAAACCCTAGTTATGCCTACCGTGCCACCTCCTACCCTTCTACCCACTATTAAACGCTCGAATTGCCTCAACCTTGACTTACCTGATACCATGGCTGACCTGTGTGCCAAAGACAAGACTAAGAATGCTAAGAAGCCTGTGAGGAAGAAGGGTAAGGATGATACTGGTGTCAACAGTAAGGGTAAGAAAAATGCAAGATGGGTATCCAGATGTGCTAGGAACAAACCCAAGAAAAACGTTGACCGTAAGCCAATAGTGTTGAGCAAGGATTCAGACTCTGATATTGAACATTTCCTAACCGAGGAATACCCCTATTCTCATGGATTATGCTCTATCGAACCCTATGACTATGTTTCCAACTTACCTCCGTGCCTAAAAAATGACCCTAAATTCCCGGGAATTAAGCTTCATAGTGACACCCCTGGTAACTTGAAAGAACCCTCGCCTGTGATGCCAAATCAACCACCTTGTACATAATGCAATGCTTGGATTGAACGTCA
The DNA here is from genome assembly GCA_009831015.1 of Picea engelmannii. Taxonomy (NCBI): domain Eukaryota; kingdom Viridiplantae; phylum Streptophyta; class Pinopsida; order Pinales; family Pinaceae; genus Picea; species Picea engelmannii. The sequence continues at coordinate 261,597 of ML800399.1, forward strand.
TTACACCGACATCCCCCTGTTTCAATCTAAGATTAAATCTTTGGAGGAACGGATGATAGTGTTGTCAAAAGAATGAGACAGGCTACAAGCCAATGAGAAGAAACAAAAAACCACCGGTTCAGTTGTATTAAGAAATGTGGAGGCAACAAAAACTTTTTTCAATTCAAAGTTGTTCTGATCAAATCATTTTCCTACTGCCCAGGTATGTATTTCAATATCGATTTTGTTTTATGAGTTGGTTTGAATTAGTATGACCGATTGGGTTTGCTTTCGTTTAGTTCTGTTCAAATAGATTCAAGAAACAATTATGTTATTGTTTTGAATTTTATTTTCGTTTTGTATCACGAATGCATTCGATATGTACAGTAGATTCATTTTGATAAAATCAAATATAGCTATGATTTGGTTAATGTGATTTTATTGTTCTCAGTTTAGCATAGAGATTGTGTCGGCCCTAAGTTAGTTTGATTCGTTTTGGTTTGATTTTCAAAATGATTATGTATGTTTGAACCAGCATAATATTTTGTGTATGCGATGCATTGATATCAAGGATTGGTTTGATAAATACAACGTAATATATTGATTCAAAAAATGATTTCATTGGTTTCCAATTGTCAATCGATTTTGTCTGCTCAGAATTGGTAATAAAAGTTGTTTGAACATACTGGATGTATCTATGCTACCATTCGGTTAAACATGATTTCTATCTATTTCAAATTGGCATAAAGATTTGGTTACTTCTAGCATGAGTGATTTGTTTTGTGTTGATTTAATGATTAAAGATTTGTTTAATAGTTTGAATATATTTCTGCTAAATTTTTATGGATTTAAAATGATTTTGTTTTCAAATTAGACCAGCTACAGAATCGCAACATTCTGTAACTAGTCTTAAAATTTAGATTTTTTGTTAATTTTACCAATAAAAAATTATCTAAACTTGTCTACTCTTGTCTACCCACAGGTACCTACAAATTTCATTGACAAATTGGACATCATGTGGTTGTTTAGATATGGTATTGTTTTAAGTTGTTAGTGATAGGCATAAATAGAGAATGACTTGGGAGATTGTTCCCATATTTTTTGTAAACTGTTTTGATAATCCCCACAGGGATGTTTTACCCTATGGTCTTTAAATACTTGTTATTTTTTGTAAACAACACATCATAATTGTTGGGAGAACAAGACTATGGATTTATGATACAAAATTGAATGAAAGTCGATCTTTTGTAACAACTTTAGCTTTCAATTTATCATACTTTCGTTCATGTTTTGTGCATTCTAATTTGTGATTAAGTCATTGACTACTTTAGATATCAAGACTTATTACAGGTTAATACGTTGTGATTTAAATTTTTTTCATGTATTATGTATCTCAGTTTTAGCACAACAATTACTCTATTTGAATTTAATGAATTAAAGGTTTATCTTCTTCGTTAGTTGAACTGTTTTGTACAAATCTTCACACAGAGATTTATCTAACTGTGATGATTTGTAAATCATAAGATTGTTGTCAGTTTTATGTCTTTTTTGTTCTGTTGTTTATATTCAAAAGAGCATTGTTGCTTCTTGTTTACAAGAAGCCTGTGAAGAATCTGGTGCGGGTTTTCTCCCATCGAACAACTGAATTGAATACTTTGCATAGGACAAATTGGAAAGCATTATTACATGTTATTTTATTAGTGTTATTTAAATAATTTAGATAGATACATAGTTTATATTTAGAATTAGGATTATTATTTAAATTGCTCAGCTTACATAGTTATAATTTTAGTTCTTTTTCATGAAATTATAAAAATCAAAAAACAATAGTCTTGTTTTCATGGGGCAGTTTACAAATGATTTTTGCAGGTTTTCATTTAAAATCTGTAATCTGTAAATATTGTACATTTGTGATTAAGATCTAATCATGTTGATAGATGAACATTTAATTTCATAGAATTATTGTTGTATAATATTAGACAATATACTGTATATATTTATTTTAGATTTGTTTATTAGTTTTCTTTAATTGTTGTTTTCATTTAGATTAGTTCCTTTAGTTAGTTTCTTTCATTTTCCTAGGACTTAGATCAGCCAATGGAGCCCCTGAACCCATCAGGGTGGACCATCCCAAACGACTTGGGTTATTTAGACAACCCCGGACCGGATCCACCCTTCCCATTGGTCAGTGTTCATTTTCTCCCGTCAACAAATGGCACTAGAAGGAGGGTCGACTGACAAGATGGCCTTGTAGGAGCCTTTATTTTAAATGTATTCAATTTCCCCCATGGCTCCCCAAATCACTTTGTTGGAACATGCTTTCAACTTCTCATTACCCAATGTTCCCAATGAGACAGTCTCTCACTTTTCCAAACTCACCTTTGATGGTGGAAGCACTACATCTGCTAAAGACCACCTTAACAAGTTTTGGTGCAAATGCATCAAACATGACATCTCAGATTTAGGAGTTTTATGCAGACTGTTCGCTTTTACTTTTAGAGTTCGAATCAAACATTGGTTTGAATCCTTTCCAGCATGTCACATTTTTTATTGGTTTCAATTTGTAGATGAGTTTCTAGATGCTTTTGAAATTTATGATTTTTATCAATTATGTGAAGAATTTCATACTTCGCTAATCAACGATGATTCATCTTCAGAAGACTTTTTGACAAGAGTTTATCATGTCCTCTGTAAATTTAATATCAATGACATGTCATTGGTATTAAATCTCTTCTATGATGCTTCCATCCCTTCCATCCAGTCATGTTCAATCACGAATGAAGAACCAATTGCAAATCCTATCACTCAACTGCTAGAACAATCTTCTTCTCAAGAAGAGAAAAATTCTTCCGATAATGTTGAACAAGCTAGGGAGGTAGAATCTATTGATCAGGCTCTTATTGACAACCAAATTGGTTTTTCCTTTGAATCATTGTATTTTTGGTCTAAGACTAGTATGGAAGATGATTCGCTTCTGGCTCAAGGTGAATACCCACATTCTTGTAACTCATGCTCTAATCAACATGTAAAATAAGTCATTGAAGAACACTTAAGTAATGAAAATCATCTTGAATGTTCTAGTACTCCTATGAAATTGATTAGAGAAGAAGTTACGCAACTAGAAGAAGAAACTTTAAACCTTCATCCTCAAAATGAACTTTGTTCACAGGAAACACTAGATGTTTGTCACATAAATTTTGAATTATCTATCACACAAAAGGCAAATCCAGATGACCATATTATGTTGAGGAATTCGTCACCAAAAAAGAGTAAGAGTTTTAAATAAAGTGAAGAGAATTTTCTTGAGAATACCATTGTTGAGTATCATAGTTCAAGAGATTCTTTTCATCTGTTTATTTCTAATTCCTTTTATTCTTTATATCCTGATCTATTCCTAGATTCTGGTCGACTTGACATCTTACCTACAACATACTACTCTTTTCCGCCACAATCATATCCTTTCGATATGCTGAATTTTGGTGAAATTAATTCTGAGCATAACATTGATAAAACTGGATTTAACGCGTGTTCACTTTCATCACTCACATGGGAAAAGGACATGTTGCGAGATGATTTTACACAATTTATTATTGAAAAAGAAAATGCATTATATCTTATGGAGATCAAACATTCTAAGTTGCATATTTGTTCTTTAATTAGCTCGAATCTTGATGTTTATGCTTCACATTTTGAAATGATCAATCTCATCGAAGGAAACATTCAAACCAATGATCCAATTGATTGCATGAATCCTCCTATGATGAGTTTCCCATTGATATATTCGTTTCATCAAAGTCATGGTTTGCATCCTCATTTTTGTGATAGGATTCTAGGATGGCTTGGATATTCATATATATAAAAAATTCATAATAAAGACAAAGTTGTGCTTTCATTCTCTTTACCTAAGTATCTGGGAAGTGGGCGTGGCATATTTCTTTTAGATCCTCCATGTGAAGAAATTAATGAACACTTAGAGAATTGTCAGGAGGATGGGGCATTTCAGCCTTGGCTAATGGTTATTCCATTTCCTCGTAATCCTGACAAGTTTTCCAAACCTATTTACACTGGCCCATGCCATTATGACCCTTATCACGACAAGATTGCGTAATGACTGGAGGATTCGTACAACAAGAATATTCAAGGGAATGGTAAGATCATGCTTACTTTGTTTTTAGATGTTGATTATGAAGGTAAGCTTGATATGTTTATGTCATTTTTTGATATACTACCATTCTTATTAATAATGCTTGATCTTGTTTACATTGCAGGATTAGAGTTACTCCGATGTCTACATTGGAAGCATGACTTCACGTAGTATCTTGATTTGTTTAATAGTTAGGGTAGGTTTAGGAATAGGTTTTCCTTTCAGTTGTATTTCTCACTATTTCTCTTTGTAATAATGCATTCATGAATGCAAGTGAGCACACCACGAGAACCATAATACGGTTGTTGTCAGGGAAGTCCCCTTGATCCTTTTCTATTTGCTTCTAGTTGAACATTTATTTTCAAAAACGCAGTATCATCACGAAAATCTTAAAGGGAAAGTAAAGAGATAAATAAATATGAATCAACCCTGACCCAAGGTATCATGAGTAGGACTGTTTTCCCATTAAAAAAATATTTTCTTACTTTTTAGTCTCCCAAGGGATTTGTTGCATAAGGTTTTCAGATGCACCTTCTATACATATTTGTTTTTTATTTTTGCTGTTTGGATTTCTTTTCTTTCCAATTTTTCTTCACTGATGTGTTTTGTTTCCATTTATGCTTATCAGTCTTTCTTTTGAAACACACATGCCTACATCATGAACTAGTCAGACAAAGAAAACAGAAAACTCTTTCTCTGAAATGACTATTGAAAATTTGTCTAAACATCATTTATTATATACTTTTGAAATTTACATATGTGTTGAACAAGGACTGTTGTTTGAAAGAAGTTGACTGATTTTGATCTGTGAGTAAAGCTTGTCATGATCATCCATTATCTTTTTACGTTGTCCCTCTTCCTTAAGGGAATAACTCAGAAGATGTCTCCCTGCCTTAGAAGGTTGGTTCTGTAATTAAAACATCTTTGAATCTTAATGAATGACAGTTCTAAAAAATTCTATTGAGGTCTGTAAAAATATATATATATATCAAAAATATCATAATTTTCAACGTCACCCCACTCAATTATACAACTTTAAAAACCAAATAAATCATTAAAAGAGTTGTGGGAAGTGCTTGTAAACCTGTCAGGATGCTGATCAGGTCTGTTGGCAGTGGGTAAATGCATGCATGACACCAAGACAAATTCGTCGGGGTACTGAATAGGCCTGCTGGCAGTGAAGCAATGTCGGGTATATGAAAATTCGTAAGTATGAGATAACTTGACCTTAAAATGTCCTTTATTCTGATCTAGAATTTCTTGGCAGGATACAGATATCAGAGTGGGTTAAATGACAACCCTGCTAAGGCTATGGACGCCTGCTGGTAGCAGTGGCTCTGTCAACAATATTGGAGATTTTACCTTTAATATCATGGCTCTCTTGTCTTAAAACTGTTATCAGTTTTCATCCTTTAAGCATTGTTGGAATATTTGATTAACGATGATGTTTAAACAATTTTCTGGTTGTTGTTTTTGAGTTGGATTTTTTCTGATTATCATAATCTGAATTTGTTCTTTTGGTAGAGATAACTGCTTCTACCAGTGTGTCGCCATTGTTGGTAGCCATTTTGTTTTTTTTATCCTATCTCTATAAGCTACCTACACAAGTGTTTTGGAACCCTTGATTCTCATCGTAAGTTTTTGAATAAAACAACACTGTCATTTTGTGCATTTGCACACCTGCCTTTTGTTCTCGTTTTCATGACTTCAAGC
>ML800400.1:0-14053 GCA_009831015.1 Picea engelmannii
TAGACCAAACATACTTTGTATTTCAATTAAATCCATGAATATCATCAAGATTTTTTGCCTATTCTCATGTTGAAGATTGTTTTTTTTTAAGTTTTCAGAATTAAAGTGAAGTTCTTTTTCCTTTTTGTCAAACAGGAAGATATGTTCAGAATTTCGTGAAAAAGAATTCAAGAATAAAAAAAGGGCATAAGGATCCAAGTGTTCTATTGTGAGTACGGTCACTCTTATGCAAAAATTTTAATCGATTCTTGAAATTTTTTCTTTAAGGTCTTCTTATTGCTTAATTTATTTTTATTTTTATTTTTTATCCAGAGAAAAACTCTTGATAATTAAAACATAATTTTTATATTCCCCTAGTTATAGATTAGGTAACGATATTCGTACATATGAGACTTCTGTCATATTAAGTGTTTTTTCTTTGAAAATTTAAACAAGTCATAAGCTCATACCTTAGATTTACTCTTATCTTTTCAGCCAAACAAACTATTAGTTTATCACATGTTTCGAGATAAATTCAATGCGAGTATCGGTTTTAGTTATAGGTTATCTATCGATTGTCAGTCGGTATCCTGCAATGAAATGAACATGAGAATTGTCAGGAACTCTTGTAGATTAGAACCCTAATTTTTACTCATTTTATATTTTGATTTTTTTTATTTTTTTATTTTTTTTATGAAATCAACCAACCTGTTTCTATTTACAGTGAAAATAAAAATTTACCTAAGAAACTGAAATTGTAAAAAAAAATTGTGGAAACCAAACCGGTATGTACAATGAGAGTTTGGAATTGTATTACTGCATGAAATTCTTGAGGTAACACCCGTTGATAGGGGTGTTAAGAGTCTTTCGGTCAATATTTTCTAACAAAAATGCATTCTTTCCTTCAGAGGCTATAATTTTGTATGGTCCACACCAGATCTGGTCAAACTTACCGTGCTTCCCCGCATCTTCTTTCCTAGCCTCCCACTTTAAAACCAAGTCACCAGGGAGAAATTCCCTATCTTTAGCTTTCTGGTCAAACAGAGCTTTCATGTTCTCTTGATATTTCTGTAATTTCTCATCTACTTCAGCCCTATTTTGTTGAACTTCAATCAATTGATTTATTCTTCTGGTGATGTCATTCGGCTCTTCTTTTAAGTCTTGCCAGAGTTTCATTACGGGCAGCGCAAGATTTATGGGTAGAACAATGTCAATACAGTACACCATCTGAAACAGGGACATTTCGATTGATCTTTTAGTGCCTATTCTGTTAGCCCATAAAGCATATTTCAAATGTACATGCCAGGCTTTCTTATTTTCGATCAGCACTTTTTTAATTATGGTTATCAAGCTCTTGTTCGAGGACTAGGCTAATCCATTTCCCTACGGAAAATAGGTCGTAGAATGTCCTAGTACAATGTTGTACTTTTGACAAAAAATTATCATGGCCATGGATTTGAAAGCTTGAGCATTATCAGTAACTATCTTCCGAGGACAGCCAAATCTTGATAAAATATTTTCTTCCAAGAAATTGATTACCACTACGTCTGTTATGTTTCGCGTAGGAATGGCTTCTACCCATTTAGTAAAATAGTCGGTAGCAGTCAGAATCCACTTATGTTGTGCACATGAATGTGGATGTATTTCTCCAATGAAATCCAAACCCAATTGCTAAAATGGAGCTTTTGTTTTAACTGGAACCAAAGGTAGTGCAGGAATCTTTTGCTTGCCTGCAAATAATTGATAGGGGTTACACGCTTTGACTTTAGCATTCACGTCAGTGAATAATTTCGGCCAATAATATCCCACTCTTAATATTTTGTAGGTCATTGCTCTCCATGCATGATGTCCTCCACACACTCCTTCGTGAAACTTAATTATAACTTTCTTTGTTTCATATTCTACTAAACAGCTTAGTAAAAATCCCATAGGATCCTTCCAATATAATTGGCTATCCATGATACAATATTTTACTACGTGTAACTTTAGCGTTCTAGATTTGGAAGAAGTCATATCGCTCGGGCATTGCAGAGTTAGAAGGTAAGAGACTTTGTCTTTATACCAAGTTGAAGAAGAGAAGTTCTCCTGGATTTGAATTGTAGGTATTTGATCATCAAATTCTTCTATATCTGGAATTTCTTCATTAGCTTGCAAATGATTTATTCCAAGCACTCTAAAATTAGATTCGGTTAGTAGCTTAGCCAAACCCTGTCCTTTGACAATCTTCATGGGTTTCACCTCCAGATCAAATTCTTGAATTTTAGCAAGCCATCGACCTCTCCTTCCATCGCTATCGGGTTGAACCAATATATCTTTAACGAAACTGGTGGGTACATATGCAATTATCTTAGAATGTAGTACATAGGTCCTGAAAGCTTTTAGGGCCTTCACCATTGCATATGTTTGTTTTTCAAGTATATCGTATCTCAACTCTGTGTCTCTAAGGCTTTTACTGAAGAATGTTATTGGTTGTTCAAACCCTTCTTCGTTCTTATGTAGAAGTATTTTCGCTATTGTGTGTTTAGATGTGAATGACAAAATCATGAATTCTTTCATATAATCTGGGATTTTCAGTACCGGTGCTTCACCTATAACCCTCTTGATATGTTCGAATGAAGCTTTAGCTTTAGTTTTCCACTTGATCTCGCTGACCTTTTTGAGCATATTTGTAATCAATTTTACAATTTCAGCGAAGTTTGGGATGAATCTTCTTAAAAAAATATTTTTTCCTAAAAATGATTGTACTTCCTTTTCTATTCCTAGCAATATTTATAGTATCTATAGCTTCAACTCTTTTCAGATCGATTTTAATTCCATCCTTAGATACTATGTGGCCCAAGAGTTTACCTTCCTGCATTGCAAAATGAGATTTCTTGGGATTCAAAGACAAACCAAATTTTCGACATTTTTCAAACATCTGCTTGAGGTGTACTAGGTGCTCTGCATCAGATTTAGAAAACACGGTTAGATCATCAAGATAAATGACAACAAACTTATCTCTTTCACCAACAAAGGTGATGTACATAGCTCATTGGAAAGTGGCTCATGAGTTCATCAAACCGAAAGGCATTTTATCATACATAAAGGTACCCCATGGGGTGGTGAACGCGGTGTTCTCTTTATCATCCTCATGTACTACAATTTGATTGTAGCCTGAAAAGCCATCAATCATGGACATTCTATTTTCTCTGACCACTTTTTCCAATACGTGATCCATTTTAGGTAATGGATAATTATCTTTGAGAGATGATTTGTTTAAATTTCTGAAATCAATGCACGGTCTAATTTCACCATTTTTCTTCCTAACCGGAACTAAATTAGCTACTCATTCAGAGTATCTGAGTGGGGCAATGATCTTGGCATCCAGGAGTTTTTTTACCTCTTTCTCTATCATAGGCAATAATATAGGATTTATCTATCTGAGCTTCTACCTGAAAGGTTTAACACCTTGCTTCAGAGGAATTTTATGTTCGATTAGGATGGTATCATAAGTTCATAATTCATCATAGGACCAAGAAAAGACATCCTTGTACTGCTTGAGAAGCTCAACATATTTGATTTTTATTTCAGGGGGAAGGTATTTAAATATTTTAACCAGCCTTAGAGTTTCCTTGGTGCCTATATCATAGTCTTCAACCTCTTCAGGCTGAGGCTGTAAAGTAGACTTCAAGGGAATATCGTCATGATCAAATAATCTCTTCAAGGGAATCAAACCTTTAGGGATCTAATTATTTTTCAATATCACCATGTGGTGATTAGCGATCTTATCTCGAAACTCCTTAGGATATTCTCCTTCCTGCATAATCCACGCAGGGTCATTCTGATTTTCTTAGTCAATATGTGTTTCGGCAAAGTCATCCACCATTTCTAGGAATTTTCTAATTTGCTCATCATCTTCGAAAACCTGCGAGTGTTGTATATTGTTTGGTATTGAGGGTCTATGCCTCATTTCTATATGATATTTCAGTTTGAATATCGTAGGAGGTACAAACATTGAGGTTACTTTGGCCAATGAATCTGCCCGTTGATTTTCTGTTCTGGGGATGTAGTGAACATTAACCGATGAGAAAAAAAATTCAATCAAATCCAGGCACAATTTTTGTAAGACCTCAACCTTGGGAGTTTAGCCTAGTACTGATGATTTATCTATTTTATAATTAATTCCGCATCACCATAGACTTCCAAGTTTTTAATTTTCAACTTCCTGGCAGCCTCTAATCCTAAGACCAGGGCTTCATACTCGCATACATTATTGGTGTAATCAATGTCCCACTGTAACCTGTAAGAGAAAGGGATAATAAACTCATCTCCAAGTGCCACAAATAGCACTCCATATCCTGCCCCTTCACATGACGAAGCACCATCGAAATACATTTTCCAAACTCCAATACTATTTACATATTTATTTGTCTTTTCTATTTTTTCTTTTTCTGTATAACTTTCTTCTATACATTCATCTAAATCATCATCAATTGATAAAATAAAATTTCCTAAATCCCAATCTCTGACATAAACAGGGTAATTATTCGGATTTAGCGGATCACTTATTGTAAATGCCAGCCTTGTTTCTCTATACAGGTGGGTGAATTGTCTGTCGAAGATTGGGATTGTAGCGTATGTCATGTCGATTTGGAGGGATCCTCCAAGTTTGGCACCCTAGGACCTGGATAACAACATGCCATACTTTGGAGGTATATCAGCAACAACCACATCCATCAGAACACTTTTTACAGGAATCTACGCAAGATTAACCACTAAATCTTTAATCATACCCAAACATTTAACTTTCTCGAATCAAAGGAATACAAATCTCCATATGGTCGAGTAATTTCGAGACCAAGTCTATCCATAATAAATTTGGGAATCACATTGTGTGAAGCTCCAGAATCCAACATGAAATTATGGAGCAGATGATCATGCACAGTTGGTGTAATGTAGAAAGGAGCGACAGTATCTCTGGCACCTTCAAAATGTGGACCAAAAATTATATTTGTTTTATCATCTTCTAAATTTATAACGTTGTCTTGACTTTCAATATCCGAAAATTTTATCATTTTGGAAATTTTCTTTCTGTATGTAGGTTTTTTTGCCAGTTCAACCAGAGGTATAGGGATCTTGATCTTATTAATCTCATTCTCTAGACTGAAATTTCCCATTGTCTTATCGACTTCTCTGGTTTGGGTTTCTATCTCCCTTTTTTTATGATTTATTAGTTTGTGTTGTTTTTGTTTCAGTTGTTTTTGTCTCGGCAGTCTGTGTTTCAACTAATTTTGTTTTGGCAGTCTGTGTTTCAGCTGTTGGTTGAGCTGTTTCATTCGCTTTACTTTTCGACAAGATTTTCTTCGATTGGGAAATTGTGATATTTCTATCTCTTGGCCTTATATTATGCTTATGTTGGAGCTCAGCCATTATATTGTCGGTGATTCCTTGATAAGCATAATCTTCTGTAATATTTATGTTCTCATCGTTATTAGACCAATATTCTGTGTTTAGATACTTTTCATAATCTTGTCTCGTCAAATAAGGTTCTTGACAATCATTGTCAAAATTATTCATATCTTCCTCTAACTCCTCAAAGTTTCGCATGTCCTCTCCTCCTATAAAATTTTCATTCTTAAAGGGGGCCTGAATCTTTTGATCTTCATTTTTGATTTGTCTTTGTGGCATTTGAGGGTTAAGATTTCCTCTGAAATATTTTCTAGGGAACTCATCATTCTTAGATTGGTCCAATTCCATTTTCGAGATTTTGTTTGACAATTCTTTGATTATTTTTTCCATGTCATCCATCTTATCTTCTGAGGACCTCCTAGATCCGGAGGGTCCTAATTTTTCTCTGTATCGTCTAATTTCTTTATTTCTCGTTTCGAATTTATCTTTTAACTTCTTTGATGCCATCATATTTGACTCAATTTCTACATCATCATCCTCCATTTTAGTGAGGTCGATGGATCTCCTTTCCCTCAACAATAGAGAAAAATCAGGCTCGAAAGCCCTGGCAAAAGTTACCTTTGCTGCAGGTTGGGAGGGTTTAACCTCAACTGGGATCTTATTATATAATTTATTAAACCTTTGAGTGAATTCAAGAACTGTTTCTAAATTTTTCTTTCTTAAATCTCCAAACTCGGTTAGATAATAAAGGTGATATTTTCTCTCTCCCCGTTGTTTGAGAAAGACACTTTCTAACTTGTCATATGATCCTATGGAATCTATTGGTAGTCCTCGTAACCAGGTTCTCGCCTATCCTTCAAAAGTTTGAACTAGGAGTCTTGAATAAACATCCTCGTGCTCAAGGCCAAGGATATCAGGGAATTGATCAAAGAAATTAATGTGCTCAGTCACGGTTAAGTCTCCCTCTCTAGTGAAATTTTGTAGGTTTTTCATATAGTTTTTGGGTAAATCATGGAGGGGAATTGGGAGGACCAAAGGAGCATACCTAGCAGCTAATTTAGCAAAAATTCTAGGAGGTGATGTTGGTCCTTTACCACCTCCTCCTCCTCCTCCAGCACCATGTCCTCCTATACCTCCACCACTGCCTCCGTCACCAGCCATTGATAATATAGAGGATGAAACTTGGAGAATATATCGAAGATTTTCAAAGAGGTGTAGTGACCTTTTGGCTATGTTTGGATGAAGCAGAAAAATTTCAAGAAACTGACCGTCAGAAGACAGGAAATCTAAAAAAGAGGGAATGGGGAAAGTAGGATTGGTTTCTTCGGATTTACAGGATGTATACACGGGAGAACCAACAGGAGTTGAGTCAAGGTATAAGATATATTCCTCAAAACTTTGAGAGGTTGGAAGATTGACTTTGGGAACTGATGAAATGTCAATTGAAGCAGGTATTGAGATGGATGTTTTACCTTTATTGGTAAAGTAGAAAGTTGGAATGGTCTCATCTTTAATCTCGGGTGAAACCAACTTGGGTTTTAGGGTTTCGGCCTCGATTCTATTAGTAGATGTTTCTCTGAAATGGAGTTTGTTGGGACCTTCTTGAGAAGTTAACTGCTCAAGTAAAACCTTAGTATTAGATTTGGGTTGATAAACCTTACTTGTTGATGCAGTAGTCTGTTTAAGGTATCCCCTTGGTTTCAAAAGTCTTTCAGGGTTAGATACAGGCAAAGTCTACTTATCATCTAGATTATTTCTGGTATTCTTTCGACTAAATGGCAGTTTATTAGTTGTGGAGTTGCCAAGTGAAAGATAAAAAAATAGCCTTATAATGTATTCAATCTGTGTTCACTATCAAAGAGAGAAACTTACTAATGTCGTTCTCCCAGGGAAAAATAACTTTGTTTCTCCATCCCCGGCAACGGTGCCAAAAATATGTTGTTCTTGAGTTTATACTTAAGGCTCAGAGCATAATGTCAAGCATCAAGAAATAAGAAAGGTTTTAATGTTTTATTTTTCTACCTAAGTTATGCGAGAAAAATTCCTTAAATTAAATTAACAGTATAATAGCTCAGAGGTCGTCTTTCGTGTCTGAGTTAAAATGAAAAGTATTGAATGTAATGAGAGAAAAACATAAAGTTGTTAGACAAAGCAAGTCATCGGTTACAGAAGAATCTTACTTTATTACAAAATAAGAAAATACATATAACTGATGTCTTGAGTTGTTATACTGTCAATTCAATTTAAGGAATTTTTCTCACATAACTAAGGTAGAAAAAGAAAACATTAAAACCTTCCTTATTTCTTGATGTCTGACATTATGCTCTGAGCCTTAAGTATAAACTTGGGAACAATAGGCCCCGTTTGGGTAAGTCAGTACATCAACTTCCTAGGGTCGTAACTTTTGCATACGATCTTCGTTTTAGGTGTACGATAGCCCATTGGAAAGATCTATCTGAGGACTACAACAATTACAAAAAATTTCATGATCAATATTTTTACCTGCAACTTACCCAAAAAAACGTCGTTTAGGGCCTCAAAACGGCTACGGAAGTTCGGGACCCGAAAAACTGCTAAATATAGTAAATTACAAAAATTGGCAGGAAGTTGTTTTGAACCAGTTGGAAAAGATGGGTGGCCACTGATATCCACCTGGATCAATCCTCCGTCCTTAGGAAGAAATGGTCTCCATTGCATTGAGTTCCCCCATCAGATGAAGAAATTTCTGCTAAATTTGGCCCCGGGTGAGCCACTTGCCTTGGTGCAGGAGCTGCCCTGCTTTGACGACTCGATAAAGCTGGATCCTTTGTTATCAAGTGCCATTGATCTGTGTGTCCATAATATGATCACTGGATGCCTATTGTATGCAGTCAAGGTTGGGCTTTGTTGGTGTAAGTTGTTATGTTATGTCTGAGGTGTCCAATAATGGTGGGAAATAAGGTCGAAGGAGGTCCACGTTGAACACTAGGTGCAAGCCAAGGAAAGGAGGAATGTTGAGCTCAAAAGAATTATCCCCCACAGCCTTGGTGATGGTGTACAACCCATAACAGAGTGGGTGAAGCTTTCGATGGGGTCTTGTAAGGTGTTGTTTCTACAAGTGCAACCAAAATTTGTCGCCCACCTGAAACTTATGTGGCACTCGATGTTTATCATGGCGCTTCTTGTACTTGTCATTGGACTTCTGTAGGATATCATGAACATGTTGGTAGATGTGTTGCATCTTCTCAATGAACCGGGTAGCTTTGTTAGCTTCAATTGGAGCAGGAGATGAGTCGGTCGAGGTGGCCGCAAGGGGAAGTGCAACATCTATGGGACTCAATGGTTGGAATCCCAACCCCACCTGAAAGGGGTTGTGTTTGGTTGAGCTATGCATGTCTTGGTTGTAGCTATGTTGGACACATGGAAAAATCTCATCCCATGTGCGAGGGTGCTTGGAATTATACATGCGCAGGATATGCACGATCATTCGATTTACGACCTCTATTTGGCCATATGTCTGGGGGTGGAAGGCTATGGATTTGGTGAGCTTGGTGTCCAGCAGTGACCAGAGGCTCAACCAGAATGTGCTAAGAAATCGACTATCTCGATCTGAGACAATGGTTTGTGGGATCCCAAAATGTACCCAGACTCATTCAAAGAAGAGCTTGGCAGTGGCTTCTGCTGTGATGTTCTTCTTGCAGGCAACCAGAATCGCCATCTTAGAAAAGTGATCAACAACCACAAAAACACGGTCATTTTCTCACTTGGTGGAAGAGAGGCCCGACATGTAGTCCATTGATATGGATTCCCATGGACTATCAGGAATAGGAAGAGGGGTGTAGAGTCCCTATTTCTTAGTGTTCGGTTTGGCAATAGCACAGGCAGTGCAGGACCTGATATATTTGTTGACCACCTGTCAAAGTTTCAGCCAGTAAAAATGTTTGTGTAGCATCACCACTGTCTTTTCGATGCCAAAGTGTCATGCCACTCGACTGTAGTAGGCTTCCTAGATCATTTCACTCACTCACTTGATGGAACACAGATATGGCCCAAATGACACAACAACCCATCCTAAAGATGGAAATTATCGACAATTGTGTTTGTGTTTTCACCCAATGACCTTATCTACTTGCTTATGCTGTGTGGAGAGGTCGGTCGCAGATACCTTGGATCTGGTTGTGATATTTTTCTCATTCTGAGAGTGAATCATGAAGAAGACAAACTTCCTCATATGAGAGATGGCCTTCCTGCATTGCTTGGCAGAGATCAAGGAAATAACACTAGGTGGGACTGCCTCCGGTATCCTGTACAATATACTATTCAAAGAAATAATAACACTACGAGGCCTAGACTCATATATAGCATGGTGTTTCCATAAAGAAGGTTGGCCCAAAATAAAATTGCAAACTTCGAGAAGAGAAACATCACACAATACCTCGTCTTTGAAGGGCTTGATATCGTATGATAGTCGGCACTATTGGTTGATGCGTAGATCGCTTCCTTGGCGGAGCCATCCAATGGTGTAGGGTTGTGGGTGTGGAGTTGTCGGTAGGGCCAGTCGCTTGACAACCTTTGTTGAGATGAGGTTCTTTTGGCTACCGCTCTAAACAATGAAGTGCAGCGAGGTTCCTTTTACCCACATCTGTGAATGGAAGAGGCACACTCTTTCTTTAGGCTCGTCTAGTTCATCAGGCTGGAGCTTGCTAGTAGCAATGTTGGCACTGGGTTCCACATCAATGATCCATCTTCCCCTTTTTGGTTCTGACTCGGACTCAGAACCTGCATCTGATTCAAAGGCTTTCACTTCGGCCACCAGTGACTGCTTTGAGCAGCAGTCAGCAATGTTATATGTCTCTTATGGAAGTCGCACCACTTCCCGGTATCTTTCTTTGTCTTTCCGGTGTCCCTCTTTGCTTGCAGCTTCGACTGGTTTTCCTGATACTATCCATCTTTTCTTTGTCTTTTTTTTTGTGGGTTGGGGTTGTCCTTTCATGTCTTTTGTTGTGCGGGGTTCCCATGCCCAAATTACCATGTCTTTTGTTTGAGATTCTGCTCAATTTTGACAGCATATCGGTAGGCTGCGCCCAAGGACGAGATGTCCAGAAATTCCATTTCAGTCTGGATGTATCTATGCAGAGCACCATGATATTTGAGCACCAAATGTCACTCTGAATATTTGATACCTAGCTTGGTGTGCAAGGTATGGAAGATATTTGTGAACTCTGGCACTGCTTGGTCTCTTTCTTGCCGCAGTGTGGTCCATTTGGTATACAAGTCGTCATAAATTCCAACAAGGTAGTATTTTTCCTTAATAACATCCCTAAAGGATTCCCAGGTGGTCGTGACTGTAAATAATGATGGTTCCTATGTTTCCTTTTGCTCACCGAAAGTTTCCCACCAATTTTTGACATGGGGAATGGCTTTGAGGAGCGCTAAAGTAATCTTTTCTCTATTCGAAAAGTTATGGACAAAAAAATACCCTTCTAGTAGATTCAACCACTTGTCTACATCATCTGCATTTATCTGACATTCAAATATAGGAATATCGAAGTTTATTTGTACCTTGAAGGGGGTGGCGCCTCCGCTCGAAGCAGATGTGTCACTTGTTGGTAATCGCCGAAGGATTTGTGCGAAACTATCCATCATCTCGTTCCCTTGTTGCATGAGGGCTTCCTCAAGAAACATTTTCAAAGGATATCATGTCCTATCATATTTCTTTTCTCCTACCATGATAGGTCGCTTGGGCGTGCGAGAGCTTTGGTCCTCAAGAGAAACAAGCTCGAGACCCAATTCTTTGTACTTTGACCTCGTTGGGAACATGCATTAAGATGACAAGGTGAAGACCACTCTGATATAACTGAACTGGATTTTATGAGCAAAACGAAATGACTACAGATTATTAACAGATGTTTAACAATGAATAACATAGATACAATAAAATCGGTTTTCTATTCAATAAGGAAATAAGTTGAAACTGTAAAATGCAGCGGAAAACAAGCTTGTTGGAATGGTGGCGGCTTATCTCTGAGGAAAGATGTGACGGTTGCAATCATTCACAAGAAGATGATTACAATGAGGCTCTGAAGGACTTTTTACAATAAACATGAGTTTCAAAAACCCTAGACATCCAAAAACCTAACCCTATGAGATGAAGCACCAAAAGTCATGTGGGCCCCATTTGGGTAAGTCAGTACATCAACTTCGAGGGGTCGTAAATTTTGTAGACGTTCTCTATTTTAGTCGGACGATAGCCTATTGGAAAGATCTATCTGAGGACTACAACAGTTGCCAAAATTTTCACAATAAAATTTTTCGACTGCAACTTACCCAAAAAAACGTCGTTTAGGACCTCAAAACGGCTCTGGAAGTCCAGGACCCAAAAAACTGCTAAAAATAGTTAATTATAAAAATTGTGAGAAAGTTGCTTTGAGCCAGCTGGAAAAGGTGGGTGGCCACCGATATCCACCTGGATCAATCCTCCCTCCTGAGGAAGCAATGGTCTCCATTGCGTTGAGTTTCCCCCATCAGATGAGGAAATTTCTGTTGAATTTGGCCCCAGGTGAGACACTTGCCTTGGTGCAGGAGTTGCCCTGCTTTGACGACTCGATAAAGCTAGATCCTTTGTTATCGATTCCCTTTGATCTATCTGTCCACAATATCATCACTGGATTCATGTTGTATGTAGTATAGGTTGAGCTCTGTTGGTGTCAGTTGTTCTGTTACGTCGGAGGTGTCCAATAATGGTGGGAAATAAGGCCAAAGGAGGTCCACGTTGAACACTGGGTGTAGGCCAAGGAAAGGAGGAATGTTGAGCTCAAAAGTATTATCCCCCAGAGCATTGGTGATGGTGTACAACCCATAACAGAGTGGGAAAAGCTTCTGATGGGGTCCTCTAAGGAGTTCTTTCTACAAGTGAAACCAAATTTGTCACCCACTTGAAACTTATGTGGCACCCAATGTTTATCATGGTGTTGCTTGTACTTGTCATTGGACTTCTGCAGGATATCATGAACCTGTTGGTGGATGTGTTAGATCTGCTTAATGAATTGGGTGTCTTTGTCAACTTCAATTGGAGCAGGAAGTAGGTCGAGGTGACCGAAAGGGGAAGTGCAACATATATGGGACCCAATGGTTGGAATCCTAACCCCACCTGAAAGGGGTTGTGGTTGTTTGAGCTATGTAGGGCTTGGTTGTAGCTATGCTAGACATAGGGAAGACTCTCATCCCATGTGTGAGGGTGCTTGGAATTATGCATGTCCAGGACATGCACGATCATTCGACTTACGACTTTGGTTTGGCTATCTGCCTCAGGGTGGAAGGTCGTGGATTTGGTGAGCTTGGTGTCCAGCAGTGACCAGAGGCTCGACCAGAATGTGATAAGAAATTGACTGTCCTGATCTGAGACAATGGTTTGTGGGATCCCAAAATGTAACCAGACTCATTCAAAGAAGATCTTGGCAGTGGCTTGTGTTGTGATGTTCTTCTTGCAGACAACCAGAATCGCCATCTTAGAAAAGCGATCAACAACCACAAAAACACAGTCATTTCCCCACTTGGTGGATGGGAGGCCCAACATGTAGTCCATTGAGATGGATTCCCATTGCCTGTCAGGAATAGGAAGAGGGGTGTAGAGTCCCTATTTCTTAGTGGTCGAATTGGCAATAGCACAGACAGTACAGGACCTGATATACTTGTTGACCTCCTATCGAAGTTTTGGCCAGTAGAAATGTTTGTGTAGCATCGCCATTGTATTTTTGACACCGAAGTGTCCTGCCACTTGACTGTAGTGGGCTTCCCATATTAGCTTCACTTGCTCGCTTGATGGAACACAGATATGGCCCAAATGACACAACAACCCATCCTAAAGATGGAAATTATCGACAATTGCATTTGCACCCAACATTTGGTAGGTGGTGGCGAAGTCTGGGTCTGTCTCATAGAGTTGGGGCCATCAATAAGTCTCATGGCCGCAAGAGTCTAGCACTATGGTGAGTGTCGTGACTAGTGGTCTACTGAGGCAATTAACGACATGGTTGGTGCTTCTTGTTTTATACTTGATGTTGAGGTGGAATTGTTGTAAGTATGTGGACCACTTTTGATGGCAATCTGTAATGACCCTTTTCTTATTACTATGAATAATTTCATAAATAATCCTAAACATTAGCTAAATTATAATTAATTATGATATAACCTTAATTGATTACAAGTTATTAATTAATTATTTTGATTATACTTAGCTGAAGTATGATTAAATCCTTGATTAGGGGTTAATGAATGAGTAATTATTAAATGAGACATTAAATGATTAATTATTAAATTAACGGTTAGTGATTAATTGATTATTAATTAAAGTAATTGATTAATTATGTATTTAATTGGGGGAAAATAAAATATGAGTTTAAATGGGTTACGTATCCCATAAGGGATAACGTAACTCATACGTAAAATGAACATTAAGTAAAGGATAAGACCAATAAAGAGAAATAAATGTATGGATAAGGGGTTTGGTGAGGAGTAAAGGTGCGAGGGCGGTGAAGGAGGCATAAGGGAAGGAGGAGGATTCCTTTTTGGGGGGATTATTCATTCATGCAGTCTACGAGAGGAGATTTTTGGGGAGCTTTGAGACAGAGTTAGAACAGTGGGATTTACAGTGCACACCGGGGCTGAGGGGTTTTGGGCTCGGAGGGCTAGGACGTCCGTAGATGTC
>ML800400.1:14153-31120 GCA_009831015.1 Picea engelmannii
ATATCTTCCTGTTTGACAAAAAGGAAAAAGAACTTCACTTTAATTCTGAAAACTTAAAAAAAAACAATCTTCAACATGAGAATAGGCAAAAAATCTTGATGATATTCATGGATTTAATTGAAATACAAAGTATGTTTGGTCTAATCCCCGACAACGATGCCAAAAAGATGTTGTTCTTGAGTTTATACTTAAGGCGCAGAGCATACTGTTAGGCATCAAGAAATAAAGAAGGTTTTAATGTTTGCTTTTTCTACCTCAGTTATGTGAGAAAAATTCCTTAAATTGAATTAACAATATAACAACTTAGAGGCCGTCTTTCGTGTCTGAGTTAAAATGAAAATTATTGAATGTAATGAGAGAAAAACATAACGCTATTATACAAAGCAAGGCATCAGGTACAAAACAATCTTACTTTGTTACAAAAGAAGAAAATATATCATATAACTTTAAATGAAGCATAAAATATAGCAATCTAATTAACTCACTGGTCTTGTATTTACTAACAGTAAATACAGAGGAAAAATTGTTTGCTATCAGATAACTAAATGAAATGTAATCACAGTAGATGTTGTACTAAATTGCGATCAGGCATTCATCAAGGAAATATATAAAAAGATGCTGAGATGTGGAAAGACATAAGAACACATAACTCAAACTGGATGAAATGTGGAATCTCTGGTCTGTACTTGTATTAATCCTCAATGAGGAGAGTTTTTTCAATTACATACGACAAAAACATACCCTTTTTCATTCTTTTGAGTATGTATTTATACAAAAGTTTTTTAACCCTAGGCGGTTGGAATTCTCGTTATTTCTAAAAAGAAACAGTTACAAGATGAAAAACTTGGAACGCTTCACTTAGTTCTCCTCTGTCTCTTTCTCATGCCAGCAAAGCCATTCTCCTTTCCTATTTTCCAGCTCAGACACAGATAATCTCTAATAACGAGATGTATACATATTACCTCATTGATCCTTTGAGGTACTCCCTTTTCCTCGCTCAATACATTCGACACACCTGCCTACAAATTGTTCCACTAGTCTGGAGGGTTCTGTCATGTCTTTTGCCTAAAAAATATACAACTTATTTTCTAATTGTGGTAGTCTGTCTTCCATTATTTTGTCTTATGAAGTCATTGACTCTAACTACAGATTAAGATTTACTAGCCATCTATCTATTTGAGTGATGTCAACTTGTTTTAGCTGTGAAATTTCAACTTGAGATTTTTCTATGCTTGCTTTGATATCAAGTTGATATTTTACTATGCCGATTTGTCCCAATACTTTAGAATTATCCTCTTTTCCAAGGCCTAATGACTCTTTATTAAGTGAGTGAAAATCTTCTTCATAAGCCTCTTTGATTTCTTTAGCCGTTCTTTTACTTTTGGCTATGATGGTTTCCCAGGTCTTCAATATTATATCACCTATGATCTGCTCTGAAACAGACAACTTGAGAACTACAAACATTCCTTCTCTATTCGATGATACAACCGCTTCTTGGAAAGTGGTCCTAGCTGCAGTAGCCTCTCTCTCTGAAACAAATATTATCCAATGATTGGTTCACCACCCGAAAATGATTTTGAATGATTTCTACCTTAGTAAAAAGGCTCCGTTGTGCTATTTCCAGTTTCTTTTGCACTTCCAATGCATGAGATTGAAACACTGCTATATCCACAACCATGTTCTTAGAGGATCTGACTTTGGTCTGTAATTGTTTTTCCAACTCATCCTACTGGATGGCCTGTCCTTTGCTCGCTTGCAAATTCTTATGCATCTCCTCCAGGTTGGATTTAAGTTGCTGAATTTCTTGTCTGTCACTGGCTCTCATCTGCTCAAATCCCTTTTTGACCTCGCTTCCGACGTCCTCTTCTACAATATTTATTTGGTTTTGTAATTGATTTATTAGTAGGTCTTTTTGCTTCAGCCGTTCTTTTAAAGTTCTGACCGAAAACTGGTTGGCTATTGCATAAGCCCCCAATAAACCTGCTATTTCTTCAGCGAATTCTACCTCTTCTAAGGCTTCTCCATCAATTAGTACTCTGTGTCTTTTGACTGTTTCACCCACCCTTTGGTGCGTTTCTCTCTTCACCACAACTTTCTTTTTCTTGCTGAAAAAGAAATCAGAAGGAGGTATCTCTTCCATAGGAATTGGCGTGAGATCTTCTATGAGTATTACCTCTGCATCGGGGTTCCCTCTGGTGAACTGTAAAGGCGTGATAAACTGAATGGGGCTACCGATTTCTATGGATGATTATTTTTTGGTTGCATCTATAGTTGATTTATCTGGTGTAGACAATGGTTTATCTTCTCCTTTCTTTATTAGTATCTCTGCTTGATCTTTGTTCCGATCACCTGATACATCTATCTCGGGTTTCTTGTTTGCTAGAGCTTACGACTTCTTGACTTTGGGTCTCCATTTGCTGTGTAGCTAGAGACATCGAGGCTCCTCCTTGTAACACTTTAGGGAGGCTACTTCTTCGGTGCCTTTGGAAGTCGTAGAATTCAATCATTTTATCGGGTGACAGAGCTCAAACCCGACCTAAGACCTTCGGATAAGATATCGCTCCTCGGTAAATCTCGTCTTGAGGAGAATCCTCATGTCCATACCTTTTCAGATTGCAACTGTCCATGTGGTTACCCACGACCTTCTATGGGTCATGCTTCTTGAATTCAATGTTGACCAACTTTATTTCTTCTAAGGCCACGACCTCCACTTTGGAGTGGCTAAAATCCAATAAAGAAAATGCACCAATATGTAAGGGAAAATATGACCATACCTTTTTCTGTACCGCTTTGAGCTCTTTGCTAATCCCTTCGAGTATTGTTTGTTGTGCGACCTTGGGGCACACTAGTCGGTCTGGTAAAAATTGTGATAGAGTGTATGGAGGAACTGAACAACCAAAAACCCTGATATAGGAGAAGTGTTCCTTGATGTACCAGTTTGCCACTCTGCCCAGGTTAGCCACAATTTCGTCTAAAATTATAGGAGGTGGGTGACCAAATATAGCAGTGTGCATCGACACCACTACCCAATTACATATTTCATAGAAGAAATCTTTCACCTTGTCTTCTCAGAGTTTCAAATGATAAATATGGATTGGTTCTACGCTATTTGGAGTCTAGCTCCAGCCCAGCAGGAAAGTGTCATGAAACAGATAAAATCCATAATATAAGCTGACATGAAGAATGAAGTTGATTGCCCCTTGGATTTTAGTGTCTAGTATTCTGTAATTTCACTAGCTAGACTATCTGACAATATCTTGGCCTAGTCGAAAGAATACCCTTCGGCTACTATGTGTATAATGGGTACCCATGGTAGAAATAATTGAGTCATGTTCTCTTTTCCATAAAGTCTACACATCATCATGGCTATATACATGAATTGCGGTTCTAGCCATGAGATTGTGTATATACCATGAGAGTCGGCTATGAACTTTTCAGGGCATGAACACCAGTCCTTGATCAAGTCAGAAAGGTTTTTTCCATATTGATCACACTCCTTCTTGTTAAAATTCACTAGGAAACTGGCATTGTAAATGAAGTTTGGTGTTGGAGACAATTTATACATCACTTGTATGTGTTCTGGCTGAAATGACCCAACAACTACCTTCTGAGAATTGAATATAGTTCTGGTTGGGATATCCACATGATCTAGTGTCCATCCAATCATATCATTGTAGGGTAAAATCCTCGGCCTTGTTGCTACCTTATGTAGCTATGACTGAGCAATTATCTTGTATTTGATAGATAAGTCTTCCTTTTCATTGTCGCTTGAATCATTCAGGAAGTTTACCAGTTCGAACTGTAGGATGTTGAATACATCTGTCCAGGGTTTAATTGTGTCTATGCTTTTGGGCGAGGTGTCGGAGATAACCTCTAAGCTTTGGCTTGAACTTTCACCAGTTGTTTTAATTAATT
The DNA here is from genome assembly GCA_009831015.1 of Picea engelmannii. NCBI lineage: Eukaryota > Viridiplantae > Streptophyta > Pinopsida > Pinales > Pinaceae > Picea > Picea engelmannii. Next base: position 18,069 of record ML800400.1, read on the forward strand.
TTCGTGGCGGCATGGTAGCAGTTCTCAAAAACCTATTATTTGTCACAGAAAATGCACAGGACTGAGTGTCTTGCTAAGCAATTTCTGCCAAAATGCGAATGTAATTAAAAATGAAGAACCTTTCTTGCCTTAAACGCATCGATTTGCATATACCTTCACTAACAATGCGTTTAATTCTTTTAATAAAAATATTTGTGTGTTAAAGAAGGATCTTATTAGAGATCATTTCCCCATGATGGCCATTTAATGTCATTAATAGTCAATATTCCGTGATCAGAAAAGTATGAATGAAATTTGAAATCACCCGTATCGCAAAAACGACATAAACTCAACAATTAGATAAGAATGTTTTATTTTGTTAATAAATCGAGTTTATATTGTTAATTAATTATGTTTAACTTTAATCCATTTTGGGGTTTCGGGTCCCGGGTTATCTTATTTCAGTTCAAGCTATGATCCTTGACTCGTGAAATTGCGATTTATTAATAAATAGTAATCATGTTTACTTCTTTAAATAATCATGATTAATTAAGGGTTTTATGACTTCGGGTATCGAGACTTTGAGTTGTCGTTTGAGGTAGGATTCCCAAAACACGAAGTTGCGATAAGGTTTAATTGTCGTTAATCATTTTTAATCATTTAATTAACCTGGTTTAGCTTAATCTAGTTTCACGACTTTGTAAATCAGGACTTTGGGGTTCTTTATATGTTTGACTATTAGTATCACGAAATCCCGAAACCCGACACTTTAAAGGCTGTCTTTAGCGATTTGACTTTTTAACGAATGGGCGGCTCCATAACCTTTAAGGATTTTAGATCATTGGATTAATCGAAGACTTTATCAACGGTGGTATCCAAGTGCGCATTTGTCCTTATTTAAACAAGAATGAAACTTATTTAAGTCTAAAGTTTAGAAAAATATATATGTTTCAACAGGGCCCACATGACATTTGGCGCTTCATCTCCTAGGGTTAGGTTTTTGGATGTCTAGGGTTTTTGAAATTCTGTTTATTGTAAAAAGGCCTTCATAGCCTCATTGTAATCATCTTCTTGCAAATGAACGCAACCGTCACATCTCTCCTCAGAGATAAGCCGCCACCATTCCAACAAGCTTGTTTTCCGCTGCATTTTACAGTTTCATCTTATTTCCTTATTGAATAGAAAACCAATTTTACTATATCTCTGTTATGCTGTGTTAAGCATCTGTTAATAATATATACTCATTTCATTCTGCTCATAAAATTCAGATCAATGGTATCAGAACGGTCTGCTCCTTTTCGTCTTAATGCATGTCCCCAAGTGTCCTCTCATGGCAGGAGAAAAGAAAGATGATGAGACAAGAGATCCTTTCAAAATGTTCCTTGAGGAATCCCTCACGCAACAGAGGAATGAGATGATGGATAGTTTCACGCAAATCCTTTGGCGACTACCAACAAGCGACACATCTTCTTTGAGTGGAGGCACCGCTCCCTTCAAGGTACAAATAAGTTTCGATATTCCTGTATTTGAAGGTCATATAGATGTAGACGATGTAGACAAATGGTTGAATCTACTAGAAGGGTATTTTTCTGTCCATAACTTTTCGAATATAGAAAAGATTATTTTTTCACTCCTCAAAGCCGTTCCCCATGTCAAAGATTGGTGGGAAACTTTCTGTGAGCAAAAGGAAAGAGAGGAACCCTCATTATTTACAATCACGACCACTTGGGAATCCTTCAAGGATGCTATTAAGGAACAATACTACCCTGTTGGAAGTTATGATGACTTTCACACCAAATGGACCACACTGCGGCAAGATAGAGACCAAGTAGTGCCAGAGTTCACAAATATCTTCCATACCTTATCATGGTGATTTGCATAGATACATATAGACTGAAATGGAATTTCTAGACATCTCGTCCTTGGGCACGGCCTACCGATATGCCGTCAAAATTGAGCAGAAGCTCAAATAAAAGACGCGGCAATTTGGGCCCGGGAACCCCTCACAAAAAAAGACAGGAAAGGGCAGCCCCAACCCACAGAACAAAGGACAGAGCAAAGATGGACAGTATCAGGACAACCAGTCCAAGCCGCAATCAAAGAGGGACCCAGGAAAGACAAAGACATATATCGGGAAGTGGTGCGACTTCCATAAGAGCCCTTAGCATAACATTGATGACTATTGCTCAAAGTAGTCGCTGGTGGCTGAAGTGAAAGCCTATGACTCAATTGTGGGTTCTGACTCTGAGTTAGAACCAAAAAGGGGAAGACATATCATTGACATGGAACCTAGTGCCACCATTGCTACCACCAAGCTCCAACCTGATGAACCAGACGATCCAGAAGAAGGAGAGTGCCTCTTCCATTCACATATGTGGGTAAAAGGCACTCCACTTCACTTCATCATTGATAGCGGTAGCTAGAAGAACCTCATCTCAGTAGAGGTTGTCAAGTGGCTGGCCCTACTAACAACGCCGCACCCAAAATCCTACACCATTGGATGGCTCCACCAAGGAAGCGATCTCCACATCAGCCAACAATGTTGATTGTCGTATGACATCAAGCCCTTCAAAGATGAGGTATTGTGTGATGTTTCTCCTCTCGAAGTTTGTAATGTTATTTTGGGCCAACCTTATTTATGGAAACATCATGCTGTATATGAGTCTAGGCCTCATAGCGTGATTATTACTTTGAACAGGAAATTGTATAGGATACCCGAGGCGGTCCCACCTAGTGTTATTTCCTTGATCTCTGCCAAGCAATGCAGGAAGGTCATCTCTCAGTTGTGGAAGTTTGTCTTCTTTGTGATTCACTCTCAGAATGAGCGAAAGATAACAACCACATCTAGGGTCTCTGTGGCTGACCTCTCCACACATCATAAGCAAGTAGATAAGGTTGTCAAAGAATACTCAGATATCTTCTCCTCACCTACCGGGGTACCTCTGCACTGTCAGGTCAAGCACCCCATCGATCTGACCCCCAACGCACCGCTTCCCAATGGGCCAATCTATCACCACTCTATGTTAAAGAATGAGGAGATCAAGTGATAGATCCAAGAATTGCTCCACAAGGGGCACATCTGTCCCAGCTCATCACCTTGCGGGAGCCCAAGTCAAAGGAAGGCCTTTTTGAATGGTTGGTCATGCCCTTTGGTTTGACAAATGATCCAACCACTTTCATGAGGATGATGGACGATATCTTGCGACCATTCACCAATAATTTTGTAGTGTTGTATCTGGATGACATTCTCATTTACAAAAAGTCTTGGGCCAAACACTTGCAACATATTCAACAAGTTCTACACACCTTGTGGCAGCACAAGCTATACGCCAACTTGGAAAAATGCTCCTTCGGCATGGACATGGTCCATTACCTGGGCTACATTATTGATCAACATGGCGTACATGTGGATCCAGCCAAGATCCAAGTCATCTATGACTGGCCATCCCCAACCACACTCACTGAGATTGATAGCTTCTTAGCTTCTTGGGCCTTGCCAATTTCTACCGTAGGTTCGTGTTGGGATCCTCCCATATTGCATGGGCCCTTAGCCAAATAACCAGGGGTGGTGTTAATGAAAAATTTGCATGGGGCTGGTCCTAACAACAAAAGTTCGATGATTTGAAGTAGCGTTTATGCTCAGACTCAAAACTTTCACTACTAGACCTACAACAACCCTTTGAAATCGAGATAGATTCCTTAGACTATGTTGTGGGCGCCGTTCTCACTCAGCACGACCACCCCATGGCCTATCATAGTGAGACACTATCAGATGCTGTCTGTAAGTACCCTAATTACGATAAAGAAATGTACTCCATTGTGCAAGCCTACCGCCAGTGGAGACATTACATTCTTGGGAGGGATACAATCATCCACACCGATCATATGCCACTGTAGTTCATGCAGACATAAGGAAAATTACAGAATGACCTCCATCAAAAGTGGTCCACATACTTACAACAATTCCACCTCAACATCAAGTATAAAATAGGAAGCACCAACTATGTCGCTGATTTCCTCAGTAGACCACCAGTCGCGACACTCGTGACGATGCTAGACTCTTGCGACCATGAGACCTCTGGATGGCCCCAACTCTATGAGACATACCCAGACTTCGCCACCACCTACCAAATGTTGGGTGAAAATGCAATTGTTGATAATTTCCATCTTTAGGATGGGTTGTTGTGTCGTTTGGGCCATATTTGTGTTCCATCAAGTGAGCGAGCGAAGCTCATCTGGGAAGCCCACTACAATCAAGTAGCAGGACACTTTGACTTCGAAAAGACAATGGTGATGCTACATAAATATTTCTACTGGCCGAAACTTCGACAAGAGGTCAACAAGTATATCAGGTCCTACACTGCCTGCGCTATTTCCAAACCGACCAATAAGAAACAGGGACTCTACACCCCTCTTCCTACTCATGACAGGCCATGGGAATCCATCTCAATGGACTACATGTCATGCCTCCCATCCACCAAGTGGGAAAATGACTATGTTTTTTGGTTTTTGATCTCTTTTCTAAGATGGCGATTATGGTTGCCTGCAAGAAGAACATCACATCAGAAGCCATTGCCAAGCTCTTCTTTGAACGAGTTTGGGTACATTTTGGGATCCCACAAACTATTGTCTCAGATTAGGACATTTGATTTCTCATCACATTCTGGTCGAGCCTCTGGTCACTACTAGACACCAAGCTCACCAAATCCACAACCTTTCACCCCCAGACAGATGGCCAAACTGAGGTCGTAAATCGAATGATCGTGCATATCCTGCGCATGTATAATTCCAAGAACTATAAAATATGGGATGAGAGTCTTCCCTATGTCCAACATAGCTATAACCAAGCCCTGGATAGCTCAACCGGCCACAACCCCTTTCAGGTGGGGTTGGGATTCCAACCATTGGGTCCCATAGATGTTGCACTTCCCCTTGTGTTTACCTTGGCTGACTCATCTCCTGCTCCAACTGAAGCTGACAAAGACACCCAGTTCATTGAGCAGATCCAACACATCCGCCAATAGGTGCATGATATCCTATAGAACTCCAATGACAAATACAAGCAGCGCCATGATAAACATCGGGTGCCACATAAGTTTCAGGTTGTCGACAAAGTTTGGTTGCACTTGTAGAAAGAATGCCTTACAGGACCCCATCGAAAGCTTCACCCACTCCATTATGGGCCATACACCATCACCAAGGCTGTGGAGGATAATTATTTTGAGCTCAACATTCCTCCTTTTCTTGGCCCACACCCAGTGTTCAACATGGACCTCCTTCGACCTTATTTCCCACAATTATTGGACACCTCAGACGTAGCAGAACAACTAACACCAATAGAGCTCAACCCCGATTGCATACAACATGCATCCAATGATCAGATTGTGGACACACAAATCAAGGGCACTCGACAACAAAGGATCCAACTTTATCGAGTCGTCAAAGCAGGGCAATTCCTGCACCAAGGCAAGTGGCTCACCCGGGGCCAATTTCAGTAGAAATTTCTTCATATAATGGGGGAAATCAATGCAATGGAGACCATTGTTTCCTAAGGAGGGAGGATTGATCCAGGTGGATATCAGTGGCCACCCACCTTTTCCAACTATCTCAAAACAACTTTCTGGCAATTTTCATAATTTACTATTTTTAGCAGTTTTTCGGGTCCTGAACTTCCGGAGCCGTTTTGAGGCCTTAAACGGAATTTTTTTAGGTAAGTTGAAATTGAAAAGATTAAACAAGAAATTTTTGGCAACTGTTATAGTCCTCAGATAGATCTTTCCAATGGGCTATCGTACGCCTAAAACAGAGATCATATGCAAAAGTTATCACCCCAGGAAGTTGATGTACTGACTTACCCAAACGGGGCCCACACGACTTTTGGCACTTCATCTCCTAGGGTTAGGTTTTTGGATGTCTAGGGTTTTTGAAACTCCTGTTTATTGTAAAAAGGACTTTAGAGCCTCATTGTAATCATCTTCTTGCGAATGAGCACAACCATCAGATCTCTCCTCAGAGATAAGCTGCCACCATTCCAACAAGCTTGTTTTCTGCTGCATTTTACAATTTCAACTTATTTCCTTATTGAATAGAAAACCAATTTTACTGTATCTCTGTTATTTTGTGTTAAGCATCTGTTAATAATCTGTATTCATTTTGTTTTTCTCATAAAATCCAGATCAACACAACCTGACAGAGCGGGCACCGACTGAAGACTTTGAAGGCAGTGATCTTATCACATTCCTGGTGGTTGCAGCATTTTAGTATATATAGGCAGTTTTGATATTTTTCTAAGGTCGAATGGTTGATCTAGGATCCTTGCTATTGTAATATTTTTATTGAGATCAACTAGTTCTCTAGTTATGTATTTGTGTTTGAGACATCTTGCTTAATCTAAGTCAGCTTTCTTACTCCAACTTATTTACCTCTGACACTGAGAGAGTTTATGTTTGATTGATTCACATGGATTGTTGTAACTGTATTATGATAAATGTTTGATTAGTACTGTTATGATTTCTTTCAGCTTCCTTGAAATTTGAATCCAAGAGGACCTTGTGTTCAAGTTTTTCCTCCTTAAGCTGTTGGAAAATTTGATGTTCTTAATGAACCTCTACACGTTTCTCACTAAATCTTCCTCCTAATCACCCTTACTCCAACTTAGTGACTGAAGTTGATTCAAGACCTCAATGGTTGGTGCATGCTAGTCTAGATGTCTGAGTTAGAACGCTATTATTATTGAGTTTTCTCCATTTGACCACTCAAAACTCAATTACCCATGACATATAAAATGATGGGTACTGGGCTTACCTCCAATGCAATCTGGAGGTGACTTCTAGTGCTAAAATTTATGGCACCGTTGTTGGGGAATGAATTGAAGACTTTTCCCTAGGATAGAACGATAAAGAAGATCTGATTCTGATGGTGCATCAGATATTAGTACCATTGAATATTGCAACTTGCACCTGGTGACTCTACTGTTTCATTTGTGGCTCCTAAAGAAAGACACACGAGGTCCACTTCACTGCTACCTCTAGCAATGTCTGAAGCTGACCCAGAGGAAATTATCAGAAAGGGAAAGACCGCTCAAAAAAGTACCTCCATTTTTGTACCAAGTTTTTCTGATAATTTGCATAATCCCTCTTTGCAAAATCCAGTAGTTGTTTATGATTCTCCTATTATACAAATTGCGGGAGTTTCAAGAAATTTAAGTTTTCGTAGCTTTCCTGCCGATTTCTCCCCTCCCATTCTTGGTTTGGAAGGAGAGAGCTTTGAAACCCCTTTCTCCCCCAAAGTTGTGAAGTGGAAGAAGAAAGCTTTGACCTTAGAAGACTTTCCTACTCCTCCTCATATTAGAATTGTTGCAGTTGCATAAGGGGAGACTTATGTTCCCTCAATCCCCTTGTCTTCACCTCCTAGGAACACTGTCCCAGTTTCACATAGCCCAACTCCATCCCCTTCGGGTTATCCTCTAGTTCACATACAAATGGCAGGAGCTAATCCCCCCAAAACTAGAATGGAAGCTATACTAGCTGATAGGTATGCCCCTCTTGTCCTGCCTTAGCCTCTGAATGCTCTGCCAGTGGATGGCTACCTTAAGTAGTTGCCCAAGTTCACAGGTGAGGGAGACATAACTACAAAAGAACATCTTGAATCCTTTTATAGTTATATAGAGAACCATGCCATTAAGAATGAAGATGTATGGATGGGGATTTTTGTTCATAACCTTGATGGCGAGGCTAGGAAGTGGTTTAGGGATTTCCCCCTGGATCTATCACCGAGATTGAGGCTTTAGATGATGCTTTTCTGAGGTAGTGGGGGGACAAAAATGACTTTTTGTATTATATCACAGAATTTGGATCCCTAAAGAGGAAAGAAGGAGAGTCTGTCTCTGATTTCTCTCAAAGATTCAACAAAATGTACAATAAGATCCCTCTTGAGATAAATCCTACAAAGACCTCTGCCAAAATCACCTATGCCAGTGATTTTGACCCTGATTTTTTCCTTTTATTGAGAGAAAGGAGATCTGCCTCCTTAGCTCATATGCAATATGCAACCGTGGAGGTAGAATCTAACATAGTGGCATCTGATCAACTTAGAGGGATATATGATAAGGTCAGGAGAAAGAGCAGAACTGAAGCCTTAACCTCTGATTCCTCTATTGTCCACCCCCAAGTTGATGAACTTACCAAATTAGTAAAATATCTTTCTGCTAAGATGGAAAAGTTAAAGTGTGAGGGAAAACAAACCTATATAAATACACAAAATGATGATAACAAAGGTGGTTTTAGGAGACCTAATAATGCTTCTCAGACTCTTACAAGAGATCCCAGAAATGGATAAAGGGATGACCAAAAGATCCAAACTCCCTTACAAAACAACCTTTTGGCTGACGAGGAAGGAGAAGATGAAGCAGATGATCCTGAGATCCATTGCTTGGGTGACACCCCTCCATCCCCTCACTTAACCCAATCTACATATGGGAAGTCCTTAATGGATAATAATAAATGAATTAAGTAAGGGAGAGAAGGAAAAACAATAGCCAAACAAGGCTAATGCACCAAGTAAATATAACCAAGACTGATAAAAAAATTCCAACCCAAAAAAGATCGAAATCATAGGTTTGCAGTAACTGTAGTTGTAGCAACCCTCCAGACTTGCGCACTAAATTTCTGTAGTGCACACTACTAAATTTCTGCAATTGTGATTTGTTTCTTCCAAATGAGCTCTGGCGTCCTTTATTTATTCTGCTCCTCCTTAGTTGTCTAGGCAAACTTCTCATTTTGGAGGCTAAAAACTCAATATTAAATATTTCCTTTAGCTGACTTGTCTTCTAGGGCTATGTCCAATGCTTTAGGGTTTCTTCTTTCTTCTTGGAATGTTATAGTCTCTTCAAAGGTTACAAGTGGAGGTTAATCCCTCCCACAACTACCATAATATCAACACTCCCTCCTAGCTAGGGAGGTATAAAAGTCAATGGTCTTGAGCACAAACAGACAATTCAACTGGTAGCATTATCATCACTATCCAATTGGATAGTCTCCCTTCTCTATAACAATCATATCATCTGATATCAATCTACATAAATAATATCATGATACAAACTGAGTCATTTGGGCCATTCTTCCACTCACATCTATGAGATATGGAAAAGCATCTTCCCTCAGAAGGTAAAACATCAGCCATGGGCTATATGGACTTTTTTTCTTAAGCATAGAAGAATAAGTGTCCTTGATTTCTGAGCCTGGACCATTCACCTAACTGCGCAATTCCTCCAACACTAATCATAGTGAAACCTAGAGAGAATGAGTCTGCCCTAGGGAATTCATGTCCCTGATCACTGAACCTGGACCATTCACCTAACTAGGCCATTCTTCTGGAAATAATCATAGTGAAGCTTGGAGAGAATGAGTATGCCCTAGGGAATGACTTTCTATACCATTTCTTAAGGAAATGATTGTCCTGCACCAACCCCCAAAATGGACCATTCTTTGAAACTGCTCATAGCTATAAAATTCGAAAGAATGACTGCCCGACGAGGCAGACCATTCTACTTGACCACTACTCAGAGTGAATTCCAAGAAGAATGATTACCCTAGACCATTCTCCCACACTAGACAAAATGGAAATCGATGTCTATGATACATCAACAATCTATCAGACCATTTTCATTACGAAAAATGATTGTCTGATCTGGACCATTTTCAGAACTGGAAAATGTTTGTCTGTTAGATATCTCAACCCACTTTCCAAACTGGAAAGGAACTGCCCATGAATCAATAACACATATTAGTTCTCCCTCCCAACCTGGGGAGCCATCTCTTCCCTTTCATCTAAGGGAGTTATCTCCACGAGCCCCATATTGTCCCTTAAGTATGCAAACTTTATTCTGGACAAAGGCTTTGTCAAAATGTCTGCTACTTTCTCATCTGTGGAGATATAATGGAGTTTCACTTCTCCTTCCTAGACTTTATCATGAATAAAGTAGTATTTGATCTCAATATGTTTTGAACGGTCATGAAACACTGGGTGTTCGGACAGCCTTATACAAATTGGATTGTCAAAATATATTACGGTCGAATTTGGTACATGATCAAATAATCCAGAAATTAGCTTCCTCAGCCATACTTCTTTGGTACATGCCTCACATGTTGCGATATATTATGCTTTTGTTGTGTTGAGTGGACAGACTTATATTTTCTATTGGCCCATGATATCATAGCAGAGCCCAAGCTGAAACACATCCCTGAAGTACTTCTTTTGTTTTCTGCACTCCCTACCCAATCTGAATCTATGAATCCACGAAGTTGTATATCACTAGATGAAGTATATCTTAAACCATAGTTTAGCGTCCCATGAATATATCTTAGAACATGTTTTGCATCTATCCAATGCTCATGTTTGGGTTTTACCTGGAACTTCTTTAAGGTGTTTAAAACAAAGAAAATGTATGGTTGAGTATTTACTAGATACATCAACGACCTAATCAATTGTCGATATAGGGACAGGTCTACTGGATCAGAATGTAAGTCTTTTACTTTTCTTATATCTGTGGTCATAGGAGTGGCCATGGATTTGCAATCCATCATTCCAAATTTCTGAATAATCTTTATTGCATACTTTCCTTGTCCAAGGAAGACTTCACCATGATTTTGCCATACTTTTGTTAAGTTTTGAGCTATTATTAGGTTTCTTTTCAATTTACTAGATAACAATAGCATAGGTAGGATCACTGAGAAAAACATAATCACAAGATACACATCATTTGTCTTGGGACACCCTCATGGGGGAGAAAACCCAACAAAAACTTCCTTAATATAGATAGCCAATACAATGCCAAGACAATAAACCAAAACACTAGATAATATCCAACACTGAGCAATGTGTCTCTCTCTTCCTTCTTCTCCCAACTACAACTATCAAAATTGCGCACTTGTTGAGAGAATGAGTGACTATGTTAATGAGGTGTTGGCTTCCTTTATTTATACTGGTTGGCAGGTGCTAGAAAGGTGTCTCTTCACTGGGTAGGGTCGACTTGTCTTCTTAGTGGTTAAAACCACTTTAATTAGGCATGGGTCTGACTTCTTAATTTGCATAATATAATTAGTGTTTGACCAATCCGCAAAAGGGGATTTGGTCAATTACAATTCTCAACATGATCAATCCACAAAAGGGGATTGATCTAATGAATAATGACTCAATAATAAATAGAGTACTCTTTGCAGTTACAATATTTCAACACTCCCCCTTAAAAAGAAGGGTATTCTACAACATCATCAGGAGAGAGATAGGGAAACAACATCAACATCATATGGAACACTGAATGGAATATCTATAAATCATTGGAAGTTTTTCTCAACATCAGTATCATCATCCACAACAAGGAGTTGTAATGGCATCATCATCATCTACATCAACATGGATTAGTATAACACTAATACAACATCATCATCAATAAAAACATAAGGCCGATACAACATCAACAACAACAATATCATAGCACGAAGGTTGGAGCATCGTCAACATTAGAACTAGGATGGAAATTTTTAGCACAAAGCTGGCATCTCAACAACATCAACGTGAAGCTCGAAATATTCAGCACGAAGCTAGAATCACAACAACATAAACACAAAGTTAGAAATCTTCAACACAAATATGGCATCACAACAACATCAACACGAAGCTAGAAATATTCAACACGAGCTGGCATCTCAACAACATCAGCACAAAGATGGAAATATTTAGCACAAAGCTGGCATCATAACAACATCAACATGAAGCTAGAAATCTTCAACACAAGGGTGGCATCACAACAACAACAAGATGAAGTTGGAAATATTTAGCACGAAGTTGGAATCTCAACAACATCAACATGAAGCTGGAAATATCTAGCACTAGGTTGGAATCACAACAACATTATCACAAGGCTGGAAATCTTCAGCACTAGGCTAGCATCACAACAACATCAACACGAGGATGGAAATATTCAGCACTAGGTTGGCGTCAACACTACTCCCCCTTTTGAAGGAGGTCCCTTTGGACTACACCAATCTTGTCTCGAAAGTGCTCAACCTTTACACGAGACAGAGGCTTGGTCAACACATCTGCAACCTGTTCATTTGTGCCAACATATTGGAGCTTTAAAGCTCCCCTCTGCATCATATCATGAATGAAGTGATATCGGATCTCTATGTGTTTTGACTTATCATGGAACACATCATATTTATACAACTTTGATTATCACATAAGTTCACAGTGGCTTCCATATCCAGATCAAATAGATCTGTCAACAACATCTAAAGCCATATGGCTTCACAACTGGCGAAACATGCAACAATGTATTATGCTTATGTTGTGCCGAGAGAAATACTTGATTACTTCCTACTCTACCATGAGATCATGGCTGACCCTAGACAGAAACAACATCCTGAAGTTCTCTTTATGTCAAAGATACTTCCAGTCCAATCTGAATCAGTATATCCATGCAATCTGAAGCCATGATCTCTAGTATAACATAGACCAAAATCCAACATACCCTTAAGGTATCTCATCACATGTTTGGTATCATCAAGGTGAACACGTCTATGTTCTACCAGATACTGACTCAAGGAAAAACATATATCTGGACTGGTATTCGTCAGATACATCACCGAACCAATAATCTGTCTCTACAAAGTAGCATCAACCAATTCTGACAAGGTATCTACCAGGAACATCAACTTCGTTTCCATGGGTGTGTACATGGATTTACATTCCAACATGTTTAACGTCTTCATTATTTGAACTACATACTTCCCTTGGTTGAGAAGATCTTCTCTGGGCGCTACCAAACTTCGAGACCTAAGAAATAATGGATTAGGTATTTCATCAAACTTTGTAGCGAGCTTCTTCTACAATCTGTGATGATCTTTTCTTCATTTTTTCAAGAATACATCATCTACATATAGTAGCAACATCAACGGATCATCATTTATAACCTTGAAGTAAAGGTTAGAATCAGTTTTACTCTTGGTAATGCCCAAACTCTTCAGAAAACTATCAATCCTGACACACCAAGCTCTTGGAATTTGCTTCAATTT
>ML800400.1:49851-70474 GCA_009831015.1 Picea engelmannii
GTTAGTACTGAGTCTCTGTTTGAGAGTAAGGGTCCTGTTCTCTGATTGCAAGATAGTTGTTCTTTCCCATTGCGATGTTATTTTAATGTAATCCAGGATTCTTAGATTGAACTTTAAAGAATTGCAATAGGGGGATTGCTTTCATGTGATTTAATTCAGAGCTTCAGTTCATTCTAGTAAGTATAGATAGTATAAATTTCTTTACTACAACACTAAGTGCTTTTGGAATTGAGCATATATAGTGCGTGGCTTTCTTTGAAACAAAAGACTTCCCTGGGTTGATAATTTATGTTTCACTTGGGTGTTTGAAATAAATTAAGCAATTATAGTGACCAACGGTGTCTTTCGTACAAAACAATAGCATATAGAACTCAAAATCGAATCTTTAGTTCATGTTCTACCTTTAGCTTTATAGCTTTACAATGTAGGTTTGAGATCCTAAAAGCATGGATCAAATATTCTAAAGATAGAAAATCAAAATTCAGTTTGCAAAAGATAAGGAATGATCCTCAAAATGAGGTCAATCCCACATTTCATGGTCTTCGTAGCTTGTAGAGTCATTGTGCAGTGAAGAATAGCCTTCCAAGGCTGAGTGATGACTCTTCCAAGAGATACAATTCAAATTTCCTGAGATGTGCCAAAAATCCAATTTGTTTCCACCAAAATAGGTGCCAAAACTGACTTGGCGACCTTTTCTAATCCTTATGCACCAAAAATGGATCTTGAAACTGAATATATAATTCATCATCCATCCATCATGAGTGTTTTCAAATGATTTGGATCGGAAAAACCTCGATCTGTGCAAAATTTAGCTTCCTCTGTCCAGTTACAGGTTTCGGTGGTTAACATAGAAGACTTCTGGGTGGATTAACTATCGAAAGATCTGCTTTCAGTGGTTAATGAACAGTCGTCCTATTTTCCTAAACCACTGAAAACTTAGCTTTGTCAAAACTTCAAAATTTGCAAGAATGATTACCTTGATGTTGTGTTGAGTATTCAAGATCTTTTGGACGATGCAGCTCTTCTTCGTGTAGATCTACGAACTTCAACTTGTTGTGTAGAAGACTGTGTTATATCTACCATTGTGGAAGCTAAGTCAGCTAGAGTTTCCAAACCTTTTTTCTCCTGTTTTGGTGATTGATAATCTTTTAATTTCAGCCTCAGAATCCTAAGCTGCCTGTACAGCTTCATGTTCTCCCTTATCAACACCCTATTCATGTCCTTGATTTTATCGTGTTTTTCTTTGAGACTTTGGTTCATGTTGAAAAGCTCTGCATTTATTTTAGTCAAGTTTGTATTCTCCTTTTTAATAACTCTTTCTAAGACCTCCATCTCATAGACTTGTTGCAGGAGTTTATTGATTTTAAATGCCTTAGATGTTTTAGGCTTGCTTGAAGAAGCTTTTGCCAATGGTTGACTGTGTGCCTCTAGAGGAGTTGGTGAGGGCAAGTTGGGATAATCTTCTACAACTTGCTCAGCCTGTTCATCACCTTGTGCCTCTACTAACTCCTGCTCTGGCTCTAAATCACTGTATGGTAAATTTAAAGGGTTACTTCCTTCGGCAAGGTCCTTGGTCTTCTCACCCTCAAACTGTAACTTTCTTTTGGTTATTTTTCTTTTAGCAGAGGATGATTCTATCGGTTCTCTTGGTGGTGAGATACCCTTCCATTTTCTATGACTTCTTTTAGGAGTAATGGTCTTCTTAGCATATTTTTTACCCTTCTCCTCATGTTGCCAATCAGTCTAGAATTCATTCCAGAAGAGGAAGTAGTTCCAATCTACCTGCCTTTTCTTTAATGACTCTTTGACAATGAGAGTAATGAGTCCCTAATGAGACAATCTACTTGCCACCTTAGTGCGCTTAGCCTTGACCTGCCTGGCCATTTTTGTAAGGGCTTTGTGCAAGTAAAATTGTAAATTGATAGGAGATCTCCCTGTGAAGTGATTTAAAAGTTTGAAGTGGTAGAACATGACTCTGTTGTATCTACCTTCACAGGTGATATAAACAAAGATTGCCTTCAGGAGAGATTGCCACTTAGGTTCCAGATAAGACATTGGTATGTCTTTTTTCCATATAAGATCTTTGTGAAAAGGCTGTAGGTAGGATATAAATTCAATGTTTGAAGGCACGGTTGATTTGAAACATCAATCGCCTATTCTGGGGAGACCAGTGAACTCAACTATGGCTACCTCATCAACCACAAACTGCTCCTTTCCCACTGTTGTTGTTCTTCCATCATACGAGATAACAAAGGTTTCGGACACCTATTGGTGAAAATATACCAGTTTTTCACAATATGCATAGACTCCAGTTTGCTTGAAGAACTTGTCCACCTCATGGTGAGCCTCAAGGTACCAAAATCCATCCAATTCAGCCCTTAGAACTGGCTCTACTTTCGACATTTTAGTGATTTTTGACTTGTACCTGCGATTTAGGAAAAACTTCGTGCCAGGGAGACAAAAACTCTATGATTCAGGGTTACAGGGAGTATGACTCAGAGAAAAACAAATGGGACAGGGTGACTCAAAGTTCTGATTGCAAATCTCAATCACTAATCGAATTTAGAAAAAAGACTGATTGAATACAAGAAGAAAATTTCGAGTTTCGGTGAGATGTTCAATTGAATTGAAACAATATGGGATTTGAACTACCTAATGACTCGACTTGGCTTGATTGGTATGACAATTCGCTTGATAATGATCTTCTGAACTCGAACTTCACTCGGTAATCGCAACAAAAACAGGATTATGATCTCTGAATATGTGTTTGCTTGATGAAATCACGGGCTCAAGACTGTCACAATGACTCTCGGATTCAAATTGATAATAAATGGAGATCAAATCAGAGATTAATAGGGGTCATAATGGATCTTTGTCCTTGTGACTGGAGATGGTGAGGGGCTATGTGGCTAATCATTTCTGTTAGTCGGGAAACATGCATGAGTTTATGTGTCTTTGTCGAGCTTTAATTTTGAAATGAAAAATATAGTTAAAAGGACAACAGGGTATCAATCTTCAGATAGATAAAACAAGAACATGCATACCTTACCACCTCCATGGTCTTTCGGTGGTTATGTCTTCATGATTACGCCAATTGACAACTAGTTCGTGCGAAAGCACGGGCTTTTCATTTTTCCCATTGAAATCTTTTCAGAAGTTAACTGATCTTTTGCTTTTCCCTCTTAACTACCAAGAATGAAGGCTTTCGGTGGTTAATGAGCGCGTTTCAGGCTCGCCTAAACCACCAAAACCTGATATTCTATATTTTGCTTGACCAACCAAATCAAATGTTCTTTTTGAGTTTATTTACAAAAAATAGACTCTCTAACCTACCTACAAAAATTTAGAAATAAATTTTGGACCATAGTCTATCACCTAAAAAGAAAAATCTCCACTAATTTATTCGAGGAACTAACATTGGCTCCTATTGGGGATGAACGCCTCCCTGTGAGGTTTCTAGAACCACAGAACTAGTGCCTTTCCTGAAAAAGAAAACTAAAAACTATCTGCTAGTGTTTCCATTGGGCATGGAGTTATTATGTAAAAATAAAGACTAAAACTAAAATTACAATGACCGGGCTTCACAACCTTAGACAAAATAGAGTTTTATAAATCGCCTGTTGACTGGGCCACCGAACATTTCTTCACCTTCCAGATTCTACATAATGAATGTGTTGTTGTGTTGTACTTGAGTTATCATGAAAGGGTCGGTCCACAAAGAATCGAACTTGTTATGTTTGCCTTTATCCTGTCTGAGAGCGTCCCATTTCATAACCCAATCACCAACCTAAAAATTATCCACCTTTGCTTTTCTGTCAAAAGTATCTTTGATATTCTTTTGATGAGCCTCTGATCTGTCCACTAATTGTTCGCGGACCTGTTGCAGTTCCACCAAATCAAGCATTCTTCTTACCATATAATTTGACTCAGTTTGCTCTTCCTGAAAGAATCTAGCCATTGGTAAAATTAACTGAACAGGAAAAATGACATCAATCCCATAGACCAATTTGAATGGAGAGGTTCCTATGGACTTTTTGATAGTTACTTTGTCTGCCCACAGAGCAAATTTTAGTTTAGAATCCCAATTCTTTTTGTTCTCCTCTAACAATTTTCTGATGATTTTGATTAAGCTCTTATTGGATGATTCGACCAGGCCATTACCTTGAGGGTAGTATGGGGTTGAATGTACCAACTGGATGCCCATTGATTCACACATGTCAACCAACGCATCTGCTTTGAAATCTTTTGCATTATCTGTTACTAGCCTTTTGGGGCAGTCGAATCTGCTCAAGATATTTTCATAAAGAAACTTCATGACAACTTGGTGAGTGGCATTCCTGGTGGGAACTGCATCTATCCATTTTGTAAAATAATTTGTGGCTACTAAGATCCACTTATGTTGACCACTAGAGGAAGGATTTATCTCACCTATAAAATCTATACCCCACTGCTGAAAAGGGCCATTCACTACTATAGGTCTCAGGGGCAAGGATTTTAGCTGATGTTTTCCTGTGAATCTTTGACATTTATCACGGGCTTTGATGAAGGCACACACATCTGAGAAAATAAAAGGCCAATAGTATCCATCCCTTAGAATTTTATGAACTGTGGTCTTCCAGTAATGATGACCTCCACAAACACTTGAATGAAACTGATGTATAACTTCCATTGACTCTTCTTTGTCTAAACATCTAAGTAGTAAACCAGCAGGGTCTTTCCAATATAACATATTATTGTAAATGAAAAATTTGATGGCTCTGAGCTTAAGGGCTCGGGCTTGAGTCATGTTGAGTTCAGGAGGAACCTCTAGCTTTTGTAAAAAATGTATAATACCTTAGTACCATTCACAAGAAGACAAATGCTCCGCCACCTGTTGATTGTTATGTTGTCCCTCTGCTGCCACCTCCGTTTACAAATTCGCTGAATTTTCCCCTATGAAATTTATGTCCAACAACTCATGGTTTTCCTTCATTAAAAGATTAGCAAGGCCTTGGCCTTTTACCAATTTGGTGGGCTTCACTTCAATGTTGAACTCGATCAACTTTGCAATCCATTTATCTCTCTTTCCATCAATATCAGGCTGAGTCAAAACATATTTCACGGAGGGTGAAGGAACATATGCAATGACTTTTGAGTGGAGGATATAAATTCTGAAAGATTTTAAAGATTTTATGAGAGCATAGGCTTGTTTTTCAATAGGATCATACCTTATTTCATCATCTCTGAGTGTTTTGTTGAAGAAAGCAACTGGGTGATCCATATTGTCATCATCTTTCTGTAGCAGGATTGTTGCCACTGTGTCATAAGAAGCAAAGGAAAAAATGTAGAAAATCCTGTTGTAATCCAGACTGATCAGAGTCAGGGATTCCATGATAGCCTTTTTGATATCCTGAAATGAATTCCTTGTGTTGTCTATCCATTTTATCTCATACCTCTTTTTCAACATACATGTTATGTGTTTTACTAGCTCGGCGAAATTTGGAACAAATCTTCTAACAAAATTAATCTTACCGAGCAGCAATTGAATATTCTTTTTTAACCTTGGCAAGGACAACCTATGAATTGCTTCCACCCGAGCCAGATCAATTTTCACGCCTTTTGCTGAGACAATGTGGCCTAGGAGCTTGCCTTTCCTGAGAGAAAAATTGGACTTTTTGGGATTCAATGAAATTCTGAACTGCCTACACTTCAGAAAAACTCTTTTTAAATGCTTTAGATGCTCCTCATGACTACTGGAATAAATGGTGATGTCATCAAGATAGATGAGGACAAAATTGTCCTTCTCACCCATGATAGCTATGTCCATGGCCCTTTGAAACATAGCCCTGGCATTCATTAATTTGAATGGCATTTTGGCGTACATAAAGGTACCCCAAGGAGTAGTAAAAGCAGTCTTCTCTTGGTCATCAGGATGGACATAAATCTAGTTATAGTCGAAAAAACCATTTAGGAAAGACATAACAGTAGCCCCTGAAATTCTTTGCAGAAAATGTTCCATTTAGGGTAGGGGATAGTTGTCTTTCTTAGAGCATCTATTTAGGTTTCTAAAGTCCACATATAACCTGACCTTGCCATTTTTCTTTCTCACTATTACCAGATTTTCAATCCATCTAGAGTATCTCAAAGGGATTATGATCTTAGCATCAAGAAGCTTTTTTATTTCTCTTTCAATCATAGGCAAAAGAAGAGTAATGATAGGTCTAAGATTTTGTTTGAAAGGGATGGTGTCCTTTTCAAGTGGGATCTTATGTCGAATGATATCAGGGTCATAAGTCTTCAGATCACTATATTTCCAAGCAAAAACATCAGAAAATTATTTCAAAATGCTGCAATATTCGGACTTCTGATCAGCAGTCAATTCAGAGGACAGATTTATGAATTTAGGTTGGCTTTCACTTCCTATATTGTGCTCATGAACAGCAGGTTCTTTCTCCTTTTTATCTGGCTTTTAGGGGACATCGTTGTGATCAAATAGTTTTTCAAGAGGTACCAAACACCGAGGTATATAATTGTTAGGTAGTTGAACAATATCATGCTGACCCGATTTTTGTTTTAGCTTAGGCTTCTGGGATTCCTCTATATTCAGATTCTACTGGTCGACATGCATATCAAAAAATTCATCTACCACCTGGAGAAATATATTAAGTTCATCATCATATTCAAAAACTTTCCAGTATTTAATATTGTCGGGCAAAGACGACCTATATTTGACTTGGATTTCATAATTGAGCCTGGGGGGCATGGGAGGAATAAACATGATGGCTGAAACAGCAAGGGAATCGGCAAGATGATTCATATCTCTGGGTATATAAGAAATCTCAAAAATGGAAAAAAAATCTCTAATTTTCCATACCTCATCCCTGTAGGCTTTCAATCTGACATGCTTTGCTTGGAAAGTATTGTTTACTTGTTGTATGATGAGATCCGCATCTCCGAACACCTTTAATCCTTTTATCCCCATCTCCTTAGCTGAATTTAATCCCAACAGCAAGGCCTTATACTCTGCTATGTTGTTAGTAGTTTTGAAATTGAGCTTAAAAGACAAATGTATAGTCTCCTTCGAAGGAGAAATCAAAACTACCCCTGCGCCTGTTGAGTCTTTAGTACTGGCACCATCAAAATACATAGTCCAAACTTGAACACCCTTTTCATCAGTTCGTTGTTCAGTGGGATTTACAAGTTGGAAAGGAGCTGATTGAGAATCATCTATTTGAAGAATGCATGAGCCAAAGTCTGTGTCTACAGCATAAATAGGATGATTTACAGAATTTTTTGCATCGCTGATGATGTAGGCAAGTTAATTCTCTCTGTAAAGTATTTTTAGCTCTCCTCCAAACACCGAGATCATAGCATATGAAAGATCCATCTGCAAAGTACCTCCTAACCTTTTGCTCCATGGATGTGACAAGAGGAGTCCGAACTTGGGTGGGATATCAACAACCACGATCCACAACATCCATTACCATGCTTCTCATTGGAAATTGGGCAAGGTTTATAACAAGGTATTTTATGAGGCCAAGGCATCTGACTTTCCTAGAGTCGAAAGAGAAGAGATCATGATATGGTTTGGTGACCTCAAGCCCAAGCTCTTCCATCACTGCTTTGGGCATAAGATTATGTGATGCTCCTAAATAAAGCAAGCAGTTGTGAAGGATCTTATCATGATCATTTAGGGATATATAGAATGGTGGACAAGAATCATCTCGGTCTTCTATCATAGGCCCTATAGTTACTGTTGTCTTGTCATACTATAAGTTTACAAAATTAGCAGATGAAGAGGTATTTGTTTCAAGGGACTTCAGGATGGCGGGCTTGAAAATATCATTCTTCATGAGTTCGGTCAATGGCATAGGTATTTTTACTTTCTGAATTTTTGATTCGAAATTAAAATAATATGTTGATTTGTCAGAAGTTTTTACCTCGTTGGAAGGAGATTTGAGAATGAATTGCTCCTTGGCTAGGGGCTGTGATTGATTCTACTGCTATTTTGCAGGAGTGGAGGTCTGTTTTATAGGAGCAGCAGGCTGCTTCGCAGCAACTTCTTTCTTCTTCGCAGGAGCAGCGGGCAATGGTTTAGGGGCAGCATTTTTGGATCTTAAATTATAACCTTGTTGATCATCCGTATGATAGATAGATTCTTCAATACTTGCCTCATGAATTTCCTTATCCATCAGGGCTTCTTCATAATCTACTTGCGTCAAAAAGGATGAATCATTTTCGTCACCAAAACAATTTATGTCATCTGCTTCTTCAACTTCATCATGAGGCATCTGTTGTTCTTCTTCTATCATTGCATTTTGGAAAGGGGGTCTAATTCTCTGATCATCAACTACATTCTTGTCTCTCTGAAGGATATGGACTTGTTGATTGTTCCTTCTGTAAGGAAAAGCATTTGGATTTCTAGGGAAAAAATTATTTGTCTCTTTTTTCCTTGCTGGTTGTTGATTCTGGATCTTCAATTTTGACATTTCAGATGTCAAGTTGTCCAACATCTTGGCCATATTTTCCATTTTACTATTAGAAGAAGAAGGGGGCTCAACAGAATACTTCTTTCTCTCAACCTTTCCTTTGAGCTTCTGAGATGCCATAATATTTTATTCGACTTCGAGGGCAGCATCTTGCATTAAAGAAAGTGTGGTAGATCTTCTTTCTCTGAGGATTAGATAGAAATCTGGATCAAAAGCAATAGAAAATGTGATCTTTGTTGATGCATCACTTGGTTTGATCTCTACAGGGATCTTGCCAAACATTCTATTAAATCTTTTGATGAAGTCTGAGACTGACTCCCCATCTTCTCTTCTTAAGTTTCTGAATTCAGAAATGTAATATAGTAGATCTCTTATTTCTCCTCGGTGTTTTAAAAACACCTCATCTAGTTGCTCAATACCTGTCACTAAATTTGTCGGTAGCTCTTTGAACCAATTCCAGGCTTGGCCATCCAAACTCTGCACAAAAACTCTGGTCCACACATCTTCTTCTGAAATGTTAATATTTTTAGCATAAGCATAAAAATCTTCTATATGTTCTTCAGCAGTATAATCCCCAGCTCTGGTAAACTTTGGCATATATTTTTGATAATCTCCGGTTGGCATGGCAGATAAAGGATTAGGAAAGACAAGTGGAGCATACCTATTTGCTAAAATCGGTTCCATCTTGGTTAAAGGGACAACCATGGCAATCTTGGGAGTTGATACAGAAGAAGAATTTTTAGGAGATGAAGGTTGAGATGGGATGGCTGAGTTTAAATGAAATGGTCGTCTCACTTCACTTTGAGAAAAATTTTTAGAGATGGGTGGAAAATAAAAGGGCTTGTAAAACTGACCGAGCAACAAGGCTAAGCTTTCTTCTCCCTTAGAGGACAGATCATGTAAAATATCTTCAAGAACAGGAAGATTAGTATGAGTGTAGAGAACACCCTCTATAGGCTTTGTGGGTGAGGAATTCAAAGAAGAAGAAGAAGAGGTTTCTTTTTGCTGAGGGGACCCTGTAATTACCTCTTTAAGGTTGGATGAAATATCATGCTAAAAAATAGAGTCTGTAACATTAGAGGAAATTGAAGGTTCCTCTACCTTCAATATTTCAGATAAAATTTCAATTTCCTGAGAACTATGAGTTTCAACAACAGGGGACTCAACTAGAGGCCTTTTAGATATGAAAGAAGAAGTGTCGGTTTGAATACATGGATTTTATGTCTTTACAGATCCGAAATCCTGTCTTTGTAAAGCTTTTCCCTTACTGATGATCTTCTCAGGGTCAGGAACTAGTGCTGCTAGTGGGCCTTCTTGGTTCGCCCTGGTGTGAGCTCTTTTCGGAGCCACTTCGTTTCAATGGAGTCACCAGATAGATTATTACAATCCAAATGAAGTCTAGGATTTGTCTATCATCAAAGCTAGATCTATGTCATCTCCCAAGGAAGTTGAGCTTCAATCTCCTCTCCCCGGCAACAGTGTCAATTTTTTATCACTCTAGGAAACTCTCCTAGGATGTAAGTCAGAGATGCCTGGTAACTTAATATTTTTGGAAACTATTTTTTCAATAATAGGTGTGGGTTTGGATCAAGATGAATATCTTAACCTCTAGATTGTATTCT
The DNA here is from genome assembly GCA_009831015.1 of Picea engelmannii. Lineage (NCBI taxonomy): Eukaryota > Viridiplantae > Streptophyta > Pinopsida > Pinales > Pinaceae > Picea > Picea engelmannii. The sequence goes on from ML800400.1 coordinate 59,942, forward strand.
CAAGATAGTCTTAACTATATTCATACAACAGAAGGCCTTCAAGAGCTATTGTCAGATAGGTTTGTATAACAAATGGATAAGAAAACTAATCAGTTAACCAAAACATACATAAAACCATATATATGATGGGTCAAAAAACTAGCCAAAGATGCTTGTAATTCTTGGTTAACAATCAAAAGTAAGATGACAGTTACCATAGGATCATTAAACAGAGACAAAAGAACTAATTCCACTCATAAGCATAGACAAAGATGAAAGAAGGTCTGACAGTAACAAATGAAAGAAGCTTGCAAGCTGATATATTAAAGAAAGTGTTTTTCATACAAAACAGTAGCATATAGAACTCAAAATCAAACCTTTAGTTCATCTTATACCTTTAGCTTTATAGATTTACAATGTAGTTTTGAAATCCTAAAAGCATGGATCAAATATGCTAAAGATAGAAAATCAAAATTCAGTTTGCAAAAGATAAGGAATGATCCTCAAAATGAGGTCAATCCCACATTTCATGGTCTTCATATCTTGTAGAGTCATTGTGCAGTGCAGAATATCCTTCCAAGGCTGAGTGATGAATCTTCCAAGAGATACAATTCGAATTTGCTGAGATGTGCCAAAAATCCAATTTGTTTCCACCAAAATAGGTGCCAAAACCAACTTGGCTACCTTATCTAATCCTTATGCACCAAAAATGGATCTTGAAACTAAATATATAATTCATCATCCATCCATCATGAGTGTTTTCAAATGATTTGGATTGGAAAAACCTCGATCTGTGCAAAATTTAGCTTCCTCTGTCCAATTACAAGTTTTGGTGGTTAACATAGAAGACTTCTGGGTGGATTAACTACCGAAATATCTACTTTCGGTGGTTAATGAACAGTCGTCTTGTTCGCCCAAACCACCGAAAACTTAGCTTTTTCAAAACTTCAAAATTTGCAAAAATGATTACCTTGATGCTTTGTTGAGTGTTCAAGGTCTTTTGGACGATGCAGCTCTTCTTTGTGTAGATCTGCAAACTTCAACTTGTTGTGTAGAAGACTATGGTATATCTACCATTGTGGTAGTTAAGTTAGCTAGATTCTCCAAACCTATTTGCTCCTGTGTTGGTGATTGATAATCTTTTAATTTCAGCCTCAGAATTCTAAGTTGCCTATACAACTTCATGTTCTCCCTTATCAGCACCCTATTCATGTCCTTGATTTTATCATGTTTTTCTTTGAGACTTTGGTTCATGTTGAAAATCTCTCCATTTCTTTCAGTCAAGTCTGTATTCGCCTTTTTAATAACTCTTTCTAAGACCTCCATCTCATAGAATTGTTGCAGGATTTTATTGATTTTTCGTGCCTTAGATGTTTTAGGCTTACTTGAAGAAACTTTTGCCAATGGTTTGTTAATATTATGGTAGCTGCGGGAGGTATTTACCCCCACGTGTGAACCTGGCGAAAATAGAAGACTCCGAGAAGCAAGAGAAACCCTAATGAGTTGGCTAATAACCCTAGAAGCCTTGTCGGCTCAAGAAGATAATGTATATTAGGCTATTAGCCTCCAAGAGAAGAAGTTGGCCATAAATAATAATAATATATTGAACAGACACATACCCAGAAGGAGAAGTCGACCCCCAAAAACCTGGCAGGATTACTATAAATACAGGGCACCAGTTCTCATTTGTTATATCTCAGAATTGCAGTTCTGTAGTTTGGTGCGCATTGCAGTTGCAGTTTGGTGTGCAGGTTTGGAGGAAGAGTTGGTGCAGTTGTAGCAACAACAAGATCTCAGTTTTGGCTTGAATATCTCTTGGCTAGGGTTTGGAACATCTTATCATCTTTTTTCTATGTGTTATCCTTGGGGATTGATGCACTACTCTTTGTTTGGCTATCTAGCCTAAGGTTTGCTTCCGGAGGAATTCTCATTCAAGGTTAAGGTGCTCGGAGGGAGGTTTTAACCTATGGTTGGGTGACGAAGGTATCGTCAATGGTAAAACGAGCACACCATCTTCTACATTATAACATTTTATGGGCCCACCACCCCCTTCAGTCAGCCTAAAATGCTGGAAGGAAACATAGCCGCTAGACATTGAGCTCATTGGGGAACTATCGCTAGGGTTACTAGAAGGAGCAATTTCCAAAATCACTGCAGCTAGGGTTACTAGCATAAGCAGTTGCAGAAACCCTAAACCTCTTGTCGAGGCACCTTAAGTGATTATATTGACCTAATCTCCGGATATATCAGTTCCCCCTAGCCCAACGCATCTCTTGGTACTCTCAGAAGGCCAAGACGTGAAGTTCGGATTTTCGGTCAAATCTAGGGTTTGACCAAGTCAAGCAAGCCATGACGAACTCTATGAAGTCTGAGAACAAGCTAGATGGAGCCTCTAACTTGAGAGCATGGAAGACAAGGATTGATCTCATCCTTGCTAAGAATAAAGTGTTGGATATTGTGAAAGGAAAGATCGTGAAGCTAGAGTTTGAAGAAGGAGAAGAGAAGGAACCGCAGAACATTGCAGCTATGGAGAAGTTCAAAGATGTTGACATAAATGCTATGAGTATCATAGTGGATTCCATAAAAGACCACTCGATACCCTACATCTCCCATCTTGACTCATCGAAGAAGATGTATGATGCCCTAACAAATCTCTTCTCAGTCAGAAACATTGGACAAGTTATGAGTCTGAAGAATGAGCTCTGTGACATGAAGATGAATGATGACGACAACATAACATCATACTTTGTAATGATCTCCCAGCTAAGAGATCAACTACAAGCTATTGAAGAGATCACTTCAGAAAAGGAATTGGTGAACATAGTACTCCTAAGACATGGGATGCATTTGCTACAAGCATGAACACAAGGAAGGAGTACCCAACATTTGAAGAACTTTGGACTTGTTGTACTCAAGAAGAATAAAGGATCAATGCAAAAGAGAAACCTCAAAAGAAGCACGATGATCAAGCCTTCACATCAATATTCAAGAACTTCAGGGACAAAAGAAAGTTTGATTCGAGAAGGAAGCCAAGACAAAGAAAAGATATTTCAGAAATACAGTGCTTCAACTGTCAGAAGAAAAGGAAGGAGAAACACAAAGCATCGATTGCCGAAGAAAAGGAACCTACAAAGAAGACTAAGCAGGATGGAAGAGACTTCTTCTACTAAAAAGGTAACAACATTCTTCTTATTTTCTTGTACATATCTTGCTTGCATCGTCCTTGTACATATCTTGTATATCTATCTCTTGGAAGATAATGTGTTCCAAGAAGAACTATACCTATGAAAGAACAATAAGATAAGAATGAAATATATCATGTGAAAGCTATTACAAGATAATTCGAAATCAGAATCAATCTTGAAGAGACTTAGAAGTCAGACATCAAGAGAAATTGGAGAAAGACTTATGACGACAACTAAGATGGAAGCGTGGACTCTGTTAGACAAGAGAGCCAATTATATATTGCAGAAGAAAATAAGGATGCAGATGGAAGCGTGGACTCTATTATATATTGTAGAAGACAATACGAACGGAGACGGAAGTATGGACTCAGTCAGACGAAGGAAGCAGATTATATGCACTTATACATGAATCAAGGATCAGGAGGGAGATAATCCTATGATCCATTGAAGATGATCAAATATATATATATATATATATATATATATATATATATATATATATATCCATGGTAGAAGTCATGAAAGACAGTACATGTTCAACTCAACCGGAGAAGAAGACCTCTTCAAAGAGAATCCTTAAAGTATTCATGGTTGTCCATACAGATCCATTATCATATGATGAAAGGTAGAAGTGGAATTTCTAGGGCATGAAATCTATAAGAAACTCCATGGACCCAAAAGTAAAAGAAAAGCATGAAGATTCCAAGAAATAAGAACCAGAACAAACAATCATTATATCAATAATCACAAAATTACCAGTCTGATATGAACTCACTAAAAGCAATCAAGCCGAAGAACTGAAAGTCATGATGAAGAACAGTGTATGGAAGACTTATGAATAAAAGCATTGCAAGATCCAGAACCAGAGGTTCTCCCAGATGGAGGGAGAAGACTATGATGATTGATTGTTTCAGTACAATAGACTTATGTCTATATAAGTCATTATATCATCCGCGACATCCATGATTCAGAATTCTACATTAGACGAATGCAAAGAATGTTCTCCAGAGAAATTGAATAAAGAGCGTATGAAGAGCAATCTAAAGACTTTGAGGCATACCAGAAAGATACTCTTGTATGCAGATAAGAAGATGACAACTTGGAGGAGAACCTCCAGTGCACAGCAGAAGTGTGGTGAAGATTTCCTATAACATCAATATGACTACTCAGAAGATCAGATCTCATGATGACAGAAGAAGTACCACATGGATATGTTCCAGTTCTCCAACTATGATATACTCTATTGTTCAGATCTACATGAATCCTTCACAGTATTCCAGACTAAAGTACAATCATTACACTACCCATGATGAAGTCCATAAAGAAGAAAATGATTTATCCAATACATATCTCCACAGATGAGCAGATAAGCATACATTTTGGTAAAGCCTCTATCCAAGATGAAAGGACTTGCATACTCAAGCTAGATCTAATGGAAATAAATCTATTAACCGGAAGAGAAGACTCTCCAAACTAGAAGAAGGTACACAAACATTTTTTTTTTTTGATTGAAATAACTCTCCATTTAGGAGGGAGCACTGAAAATATTATTTATCTTTGTAATTGAAAAATAGTCCAGATTGGACAGATGCTTTCCTGTTCGGAAAGTGGATTGAGATTTCTGACGGACAGTGACTTCCCATTGTAGTTAACATGGGAGGTAGACTGATTGATGATGTATCATAGACAACGACTTCCCATTATGGGGAGTGGTCTAGGACAATCATTCTTCTTGGCAGTCACTTTGAGTAGTGGTCAAGTAGAATGGTCTGCCTCGCCAGGCATTAATTATTTCGAAGTTCACAGTTGTGAGCAGTTTCAAAGAATCACCTGTTTTGGAGGTTGATGCAGGACAAACATTCCTCGAGGGTAGACTCATTCTCTCCAGGTTACACTTTGTTTAGTGTTAGAGGAATGGCCCAGGGTGGGGAATGGTCCGGACAGTTATTCCTCGAGGGTAGACTCATTCTCTCCAGGTTACACTTTGTTTAGTGTTGGAAGAATGGCCCAGGGTGGGGAATAGTCCAGGCTCAGCAATCAAGGATAGTTATTCCTCGAGGCCAGACTCATTCTCTCCAGGTTACACTTTGTTTAGTGTCGGAAGAATGGCCCAGGGTGAGGAATAGTCCAGGATAGTCATTCCTTAGGGCAGACACATTCCCTCCAGGTTACACCTTGTTTAGTGTCGGAGGAATGGCCCAGGGTAAGGAATGGTCCAAACATTTCTCGAGGGCAGACTCATTCTCTCCAGGTTACACTTTTTTTAGTGTCGGAGGAATGGCCCAGGGTGAGAAATGGTCCAGGCTCAGAAATCAGAAATAATCCTTCCTCCTTGGTTGAGAAGAATGGGGCATATAGCCCATTGTTGATATTCTATATTGAGGGCAGACATTCTTTCAGATCTCACCGACGTGAGTGAAATATTGGCCCAGATGATCATTGTTGATATTTTATATTGAGGGCATACATTCTTTCAAATTTCATAGACGTGAGTGAAATATTGGCCCAGGTGATCATTGTTGATATTCTATATTGAGGGCAGACACTCTTTCAGATCTCACAGACGTGAGTGAAATATTGGCCCAGATGATTCAGTTTTTATCATAACATTGTTTCTATGCAGATGAAGACTACTGTGGTGGCAGACATTCTTTTATATATCACAGACGTGAATGAAAGATTGGCCCAGATAATATAGTTTTTATCATAACATTGTTTCTATGCAGGATGCTCTCAGATGTTTGTTATGAAGATTATATGACAATAGATGAGGACTACTATGGTGAATATGTTTCACCGTTCACAACCATACGTTGTTGATAAAGTACTTATGTATTACTTGATGTGGTAATAAACCACTGGATTGTAGTTATGAACTACTATGAATAGACACAGGTGTGTTCTATCCTCTTTCTAATTTTCTTGAAGACTATCAACAACTTATTGGAGATAATGATCATTCAGATGAATGATGAACAAATATTTTCCAAACGAAAAACAGTTCAGAGCTTTTACTCCTCTTGTATCACTCTATGGTGAGAGTGACTTATTCAACATCATATCTAACTACTCATATGAAGTATGGTTTCAAGAGATGATGCAACTGATGATGATGGTGATGCTCGTGATTTAGTCATGAAATAGTCTAGATGACTATATTGATGCTACCGAGTAAATGGTATATTTTGTGCTCAAGTCCATTACATGTAAATACCTCTCTAGCTAGGAGGGAGTGATAATATTATGGTAGTTGTGAGAGGTATTTACCCCCACATGTGAACCTGACGAAAATAGAAGACTCTGGGAAGCAAGAGAAACCCTAATGAGTTGGCTAATAACCCTAGAAGCCTTGTCGACTCAAGAAGATAATTTATATTAGGCTATTAGCCTCCAAGAGAAGAAGTCGACCATAAATAATAATAAAATATTGAACAGACACATACCTAGAAGGAGAAATCGTCCCCAACAAAACTGGCAGGATTACTATAAATACAGGGCACCAGTTCTCATTTGTTATATCTCAAAATTGCAATTCTGCAGTTTGGTGCGCACTGCAGTTGCAGTTTGGTGCGCATGTTTGGAGGAAGAGCTGGTGCAGCTGCAGCAACAACAAGATCTCAGTTTTGGCTTGAATATCTCTTGGCTAGGGTGTGGAACATCTGATCATCTTTTTGTGATGCGTTATCCTTGTGGATTGATGCACTACTCTTTGTTTGGCTATCTAGCCTAGGGTTTGCTTCCGGAGGAATTCTCAGTCAAGGTTAAGGTGCTCGGAGGGAGGTTTCGGCCTATGGTTGGGTGATGAAGGTATCGTCAATGGTAAAACGAGCACACCATCTTCTACATTCTAACATGGTTGACTGTGTGCCTCTGGAGGAGTTGGTGAGGGCAAGTTGGGATAATCTTCTACAACTTTCTCAGCCTGTTCATCACCTTGTGTCTCTGCTAACTCCTTCTCTGGCTATGAATCATTGTATGGTAAATTTAAAGGGTTACTTCCTTCGGAAAGGTCCTTGGTCTGCTCACCCTCAAACTGTAACTTTCTTTTGGTTCTTTTTCTTTTAGCAGAGGCTGATTCTATCGGTTCTCTTGGTGGTGAGATACCCTTCCAATTTCTATGACTGCTTTTAGGAGTAATGGTCTTCTTGGCAACTTTTTTACCCTTCTCCTCTTGTTGCCAATTAGTCTGGAATTCATTCCAGAAGAGGAAGTAGTTCCAATATACCTGCCTTTTCTTCAATGACTCTTTGAAGATGAGAGTAATGAGTCCCTAATGAGACAATCTACTTGCCACCTTAGTGGGCTTGGCCTTGACCTGCCTGGCCATTTTTGCAAGGGCTTTGTGCAATTAAAATGGTAAATTGATAGGAGATCTCCCTATGAAGTGATTTAAAAGTTTGAAGTGGTAGAACATGACTCTCTTGTATCTACCTTCACAGGTGATATAAACAAATATTGCCTTCAGGAGAGATTGCCACTTAGGTTCCAGATAAGACATCGGTATGTCTTTTTTCCATATAAGATCTTTGTGCAGAGGTTGTAGGTAGGATCTAAATTCAATTTTTGAAGGCATGGTTGATTTGAACCAGCAATCGCCTATTCTGGGGAGACCAGTGAACTCAACTATGCTGCCTCATCAACCACAAACCGCTCCTTTCCCATTTTTGTTGTTCTTCCATCATACGAGATAGAAAAGGTTTCGGACACCTGTTGGTGAAAATCTGCCAGTTTTTCACAATATGAATAGACTCCAATTTGCTTGAAGAACTCGGCCACCTCAGGGTGAGCCTCAAGGTACCAAACTCCATCCAATTCAACCCTTAAAATTGGCTCTTCTTTCGGCATTTTAGTGATTGTTGACTTGTACCTGCGAATTAGGAAAAACTTTGTGCCAGGGAGACAAAAACTCTATGATTCAAGGTGACAGGGAGTATGACTCAGAGAAAAACAAACGGGACAGGGTGACTCAGAGTTCTGATGGCAAATCTCAATCACTAACCGAATTTAGAAAACAGACTGACTGAATACAAGCCAAAAATTACGAGTTTCGATGAGATGTTCAATTGAATTGAAACAGTATGGGATTTGAACTACTTGATGACTCGACTTGTCTTGATTGGTATGACAATTCACTTGATAACGATCTGTTGAACTTGAACTTCACTCAGTAATCGCCACAAAAATGGGATTATGATCTATGAATATGCGTTTGCTTGATGAAATCACGGGCTCAAGACTGTCACAATGACTCTCGGATTCGAATTCATAATAAATGGAGATCAAATCAGAGATTAATAGGGGTCATAATGGATCTTTTTCCTCGTGACTGGAGATGGTGAAGGGCTATGTGGCTAATTATTTCTGTTATTCAGGAAACACGCATGAGTTTATGTGTCTTTGTCGAGCTTTAATTTTGAAATGACAAATATAGTTAAAAGGACAACGGGGTATCAATATTCAGATAGATAAAACAAGAACATGCATACCTTACCACCTCCATGGTCTTTCGGCGGTTAGGTCTTCATGATTACTCCAATTGACAATTGCCTTGTGTGAAAGCACGGGCTTTTCATTTTTCTCGTTGAAATCTTTTCGGAAGTTAACTGAGCTTTTTCTTTTCCCTCTTAACTACCAAGAACGAAGGCTTTTGATGGTTAATGAGCGCGTTTCAGGCTCGCCTAAACCACCGAAACCTAAGATTTTGTCTTTTTCTTGACCAAAACAAATCAAATGTTCTTTCTGAGTTTATTTACAAAAAATAGACTCTCTAACCTACCTACAAAAATTTAGAAATAAATTTTGGACCACAATCTATCACCTAAAAAGAAAAATCTCCACTAATTTATTCGAGGAGATAACACATCCATCTGATGTAGACTACATCCCATGGAGGCAGCAAGAGATATAATGGCTCCAATAGAAGTATATCTGATAACAAGAGAAAAGGTTTTGTCGTAATCTTCTCCCTCTTTCTGCGAGAACCCTCTAGCTACGAACCTTGCCTTGTATTTTTCCACGCTTATGTCTGGTGCATGTTTGATATTATAGACCCATTTTGAAGTTACCACTAATTTTTCTTTGGATCTAGGCACGATTTCCCATATGTCATTTTTCATGATAGACTGGTGTTCTTATGTCATGGCTTCTTTCCATTGTTTCTTTTGAGCTTCTTCTTCAAATGTGGTGGGTTATTCATTTATAAGCTTTGTCATACATGTTGCATAGCTGGAGAATCTTTTGGTATTTTTGCTTTCTCTGAAGGTGCCACTTGGGGTTTTGAGTCTTTCTACTTCTTGTAGAGTAGCTTCAAGCCAGGCTGGATGTTTTCTAGTTTTGGGTACAGTGACTAGTTCAATAGGTTCACATGGTTGCATTAGATGATCAATTTGTTTTGGTTCTTCATTTCGACTTTATGGAAGATGGGTGTTTTCTTCTTTAAGATCTACATATTCTTCTTATTCTGTGGATTCTTATATAGATTTATTGAAAGCCATCTTCTCATTGAAGGTCACGTCTGTTAGGACCACACAATGTACCTTTTTGCCTATACTTTTTGCCACTATTATACTCTTGATCACCTACATTTAGACTCATACTATCACTTTATCTGATCATCTCAAAGGTATACAACGTCCCTTCTCATTACTATATGTTTAATATATTTTGCATAATATTTTACATCACTCTCGTACTTAACCATTGATTAGAAATGCATAAGTGTCCAAAAATGCAGATTAGCATTTGAGGCCTATTGCTGGAACACAGAACTGTCCAAGGTCGATGTTGTTGAAACACAGAACTGATGGTGAAACATGGAGCTACCTTATAGTTTGAGGATGCAGATGCTGAAACACAGAGCTACCTTATAGTTCGAGGACGCAGATGCTGAAACACAGAGCTTCTATACAGTCCGAGGTCGCAGATGCTAAAACATGGAGCTGCCTTATAGTCCAAGGTCGCAGATGCTGAAACACAGAGTTGTTACACAGTCCAGAGTTGCAGATGTTGAAACACAGAGGAAACCGCCAGGACCGACGATGCTGAAACTCAAAGGAAGCCGTTAAAGTCAAAGAGGTCAACAAGAATGCCGACATAGTCAGAGCGCAATTAAGGTGGCTGAAATAGCCCGTGAATTGCGATGCTAAAACAACATCAACAACAATGGGAAGAAGCTGTTACACCAGTCGTAACAGTAATACCCCATTCAACTCTTGTAATAGCATTCGGTTGCGTGAGACTAGGACATCCTATGCTGGTTTAGAAAGAAGATCCGATTTAGGATAGGACTCAGATATGCATTGTAATTATTGTATCGAAGGGATTTCCTCTTTAAATAAGAGGAAATCACCATTCGAAGGATCCAAGTTTT
>ML800400.1:89988-101541 GCA_009831015.1 Picea engelmannii
ATATTGCACAGTAGATCCTAGGAAGATAAATAATACTAGATTGTTGTGTGTCGATCACTTTGAACCCACTTTACATTCCTTCTGGTTGTAGACATCTATGTCCTGCAACCCCCACATAGCTACTTCAGGTGAGACTGCATTTGCCTCGCATGTGTTGCTGAAAGGGTGAGTAGTTTGGGCTTGTTGGTGCGCTCTTGGAGTTGAACTCTAGGTTTGCCCTTGTGCCAACAAATGGTTCTGTTGATGAGACAAGAATATTCTTAAGGGAATGTCAAGGTGGTTTCCATCGAAGTCAGAGATTCAGAAGTGGATAGAAGATTAGGAAAAGGACTTCGTTGAAACCCAGAACAAGAACCCTAATCTTAGTATAGAGGATTGGTTGGAGAGATATATCTTTACTGATATACACAAAATTTTCTTTGGAGGAATCCATCAAGAGCTATATGAGTGGTTATCTAGGTTAGAAGATACCCAGTTTGAGGTTAGATCTAGACCTCCTATGGTTTGGATGTCGGTGTTAATCAAGAAGGTCAAGAGATTTGACAACATCGTATCACGAGTAGTAGATCACTGGTTTGATAGCACCATTGGGGGGTACATCACCGATTTTGTTGTTGACAGAGTAGAGTCATATAGCCAAGCCAAGAGATATTTCTTCAAGGGACCTGTTATCGCTCAGTTTGTAGGATAGGTCAGGTAGCTTAAGAGTAAAGGTCAAACTAGTGTAACAGAAGCTTCCCCACCCACTGTCACCTCGATGGGGAGCTCTTTCTATCTAGGGTGGCTAATCCCAAGGGGGATGTCCCTAGTAATCTAGGGTATTGAAGGAAAAGAATCAAGGGGTTAAGGCTCAAAGGTTAAGGTGATTTTTCCCTTCACAGATTACTGCCAAGAAGATAGTCAAGAAGAAGGTATTCCACTGAAAAGGCACCTGTTTGCGAGACAAGGCAACAATAAAACTAAAATGTGCAATAGTGGTTAGTACTTCATAAACTTATGACTATCAATTAATACATATGAGCATAAACAACAGTAATTATTGACGAAGTCAATGATTGCAAATAAGGCTATGGCTTATAATATTACTTCTTCAATAAATACCAAATGATAGAGCATTCAATGTACAAAATAAATCCTTGAATTATTATAATGCATTAAATACCATAAATATGCTCACATATGATGTTGCTGCGTCAAGCCTACTAAGGGTGACATCAACCCTATTCTAGGTTAGTTTTGGTAGGCAAAGAGGTGGACGTTTTGCAAAATAAGCCAATGAAAATACTCCACACTTCAATGTCTATCTATGGATGACCTAGCCGCAACTTCTATACCAGCCAAAAGTTTAAAATAGGCATGATGTCATCATAGGGTTAGTAAGTCGCTAGGGTTAGTTAGGGTTTCAATTTTTGAAAGCTATAAAGATTTTTTTAACACAAAAGGATCAATGTTGCATTATTAGACTAGTGCCTTAGGGTAAATGGAGTCAAGGAGTAAGGCTAGGTCTCGGGAGAATCTAAATTTAAGGACAAGAAGGTTAGGCTTTCTAGTGCTACAATGGCAGGGCCACAAAGTCAAAACCCTAAGGGGAGGAGGCTCATTCCGGTGTTTCTTAAGCAAGGCCTCATGCTCCTCCCTCTTTCCTTAAAACTCTTTGGCAAAACAGATAGCTTCAAAACATAAATCTAGGGTTGAAAAGTGTTCTAGGGCCAAGGCTCTTCAAACCCTAAGAATCAAACCCTAGGTGTAAAGTCAATTAGGCCTAGGACGTCTTCTTTCTTCAATTTATGTTTCAAACTAACTCAAGAAAAAGGGGAACTAGTGTAGCAATGGCTACGCTATATTCTCCTTAATCAAATGGCTAAACAAGTTTTCTATCATGGGGACATGAAGCAAGGACCTACTTGTGTGCTTTCTCCCTAGGGTTTCAATGATTAAGCATAATAATAACAATGTAACCATAAATGTAAGATATTAAACCTACAACCATTCAATCAAGAAGTTTTGCATGAAAAATACACTTACAAATCCAAGAAGAGCTTATCAAACCCTTGTTGTAAACCTTCCAATGATAAAAAACACCATGAACATGCCAAAGATGATCCTCCTCAAGTGTAGCGTCCCAACTCCAAGAGCCAAATACAAAGACAAAAAACTAAGAGTAATCCTCTCACAAGAGAGTGAGTTGTGTTATGTTTAAAATGAGGCTCAACGTCCTATACTTATATCATCCAAATGACCTTTAATTACAAAAATAGGTCATTAAAACAGCCGACAAGGCTGACTTAACAGTATTACATTATTTGTCACATTAAATGCTAAAATGTCAAAATTATGAGCTAAAAGGGAGACGTCAGGCCCCTCTGAGGGAGACGTTGGCCCCTTTTGGGCAAGATCAGCATCCAAAAGGAAAAACGTTGGCCCTTCTAGGGCTCCTACAAGCTGCCACATGTGCCAAACGATCCCAGCACACTACCACATCCTCCAGAAAATGTCCAGCCTGCTCTGGGCGGCGTCCTGTCCATCAAAATCCATCATCTCATCTACAATGGGTGATCCCCCTAGGTCAGGCTCTGTCAAAGCGTCCTGGGTGAGGACGTCCTTCTTCTTCTTCATGCAAGGGCTCATCACAGCGTTGTCCTGCCTCTGCCATCCCAGCAACCATATGATGGGATCTTCAGCCCCATGGAGGTCCGAACTAATCGTATCCCCATGTGTACCGGTCCACTAGTACCTGTCCTTCGGGCATGGTCCTTCACATCAAAAACTATGCCCTCCATGGGCTCATTAGTCCTAGGGATCATAGCAATGTCAATCATATTTCATCATTAAATTTATCAAATACGTGCATGAAATTCCTAGCATATCATCTAAGAGCTCAAAGACATTACACAGATCTACTATACAAAGCTGAAACAACCGACAAAATAACCTATTGGGATAATACCCACAAGATAAGGAAAGTTTCCTCAGAAGATTATTCAAGCCATGTTTTATGAGGTGATATGGTTTTTAGGGATGTCTAGTCACAGTAAGACCAAGGGAAGGTGTTGTCTGTGGGTGCCTTTGTAGGGGGCGAGTTGTACCCGTCATGGATGCATTTTTTCCAAGCCCTTTATTGCCTTTATCTTTTTATTTATTGCTTTTCTTTATTTTTTACTTCAAGGTCTGACCAGAGGACACTGCCTTGGCTTGTTGACCAGAGCTGACAGTGTTACCCACTGGTATCTTCACAGAGATGATAAGGTCGGCTCGTGATGAGACCCCCCTTCCCTTGGCCATGCAACCAAAGGTCACTGCCTTGGGGTGGTGACCAGATGATGGCAATGTCATACTATTGGATACCTATGAACATAATGGGTTGGCTCGTGATGAGACCTCCCATCCTCTTGGTTAGGTCTTGTTTTATTATTATTTTTAGGGTCTTGTTTTATTATTATTTTTAGGGTCCCTTCAGTTTCTTATCGAGAGGCTTTTTATTGCCTTCTCAGGGATCCCCTGGGCGAAGCATCTCTAGGTTTTATTTCCTATGGCTTTTATCTTTTACCAGCTGCTTTTACCCCCTGGGCCTTTAGCCCCTTCTTCCCACGAGACAAAAGTGTAACCCTCAAAGGTCATTCTAATGGTTGGACTAGGGGAATGGGATGGATGTGCGGGGTATAAGATGTAAATATGATAAAATGGTGGGAGAGGACAATGGATCTGCAAATCCCCCTTGGTGGCTAACCAAAACCCATGAATACAAGCTTGATAAGTCACCCCATCAATCACCCCAACAATGGTCAAGTGGATTAGTGTAAGATCCAAGCAGTCATCAGAAATGAAAGGAACCTAATGCATATATAATAAGGTTATAACAATCAAACATGACACATACCATGATACCTCAGAGCAATTACCTCAGGGAGGAAGAGTCCTCTTCGATGCAAGTCCAAGCCGATGGTGATGGAAGTTGTTGCTGCTGACAGGACAAATCTGGCGAAGAAGAAGAAATATGGGCCTTCCAGGGCCACGCTCAGGTCAATCCTGCTCTCGGTACTCCATGTCTAGGACCTGTGGGCCTCGAGACATGATCTCCTAGTTATCCCTAGATATCAGGGATAACATCTGGCTCCAACTCGGGCACATGTCCTAACTGTAGAGCGCATGAGAACCTCAGCAATATTTGGAATAAACCTGTAGACCTTCTCACACTTGACAAGAAAGCATCAGCGATAAAAGGTGGGGTGGTATTGCCACCCCGAAACACAATACATGTATATATATGGTAATCATAAATGCAGATAAAAAATGAAACTCTTGCCTGTACTTACCTGCTGGTTGTATGTTGGTATAGTCAAACAACTAGTGAAGCCAATCCAATAACGTTCCTCGATACCTGCCTTTGTGCTTCATCATAAACCAAAACAGTGACAAATCAAGCACTAAAATGTCATGAGTTAGAACATATATCACATAATCAGGAATCTCAAAGTCTAACTCATGGAGGCGGGTGGGAGGGACAAAATCCTGCCAATTCCATCTCTGAGAAAAGTACTCAATCCTATCCAAGAAAGGGTCATGAAAAATACAAGGTTCAGAGAACCAACTCAAAGGGCCTATAAACTGGTTACCTAGGACATCCTCACGCTCTAGAGTCAAGGAAAGAATTGACAAAGGTTTAGTAGACGACTGGCAAATTATCAAAGGAAGGTTGAAAAATTGATTGGAGCTATCATTACCCAACCATCCCTTGGAGTCTAGGGTTTTCCCAGGAGGAAACTCAACATGAAAAAGGTATTTCCCAACTACACCTTTAATGGAAAATCATGGTAAGGTAATAACATGTGGTTGGGGTGAAAAGTCATGAGAAACCTTCTTCATGCAAACAATGTCCTTACTTGTATCAAAATATGAGCACAGTGGTGGTTGGCAATCATCTTTAGGAAAAGAGTCCAAGTGCTCAGAAGGGTACTCATCAAGAATCTCAAGGTAAGAATGAAAATCATCAGAAAAATAAGGTACTAGGTCATCCTTGGTTCTTTGAAAGGTACGATTAAAGACCTCATCTCCTTGTTTCCATTGGTCAGAAGTAATCTGTTGTGACAATTGCAAGGGAAAAAATTGGAGATGAATCTCAATGTCATAGATGGGATCCAGGTCATAACCAACTATATCCCACCTACGTCTCCCTACATGTATGAACTCATCAATGTTATCAACAATGTCACTATTTGTGCCATAGTATGCAGGGTTTGAAAGATTTGAAAAATTATCCTCCTCCTCCTTTTCATCACAAGGTAAAGCATCATCAAGATTTAGGGGAGGAGGGTAACTCATTGTTTCTTCTTGTGCAGGGGTTTCGATGGATTTGGTGTTTTCAACATGCGTTATTGCTTCATCCTCATGAATTGCTTCTTTGTCTTTGACTGCATAGTAAGGAACATCCACTTTGTTCAAGGCTTCCATTTCTTCCTCTCTCTCTGAATCATGGAACAAGGTGTCGTTGGCATCTTGAAATGGAACGCGACTAACATCATCTTATTTTTGTTGTGCAGGAGAAAAGATCTCTTGGATTTCTTCATCAGAGGGTGGGGCACACATTGATACTTCATTATTTTTCTCAGGTTCCATCTCCTCAACCATGTCTTCAATCATCCCATGTTGAATGATGGTTTGCTTTCCTTCTTCTTGGAAATCATCAGCGAGGTTTTCATGGGAATACAAACTTTCTATAGTAAGAGTACCCGAGGTGAAGAGGTCCCTTATCCCAGATGAGAATATGTTTTGTTCAATTTCTTTAGCCATGCCATAAGCTTCATTGAGCGTCTTTGGGGCCCTTTTACGGAGGGGAAAACCTAGGTGTGCCAAGATTTCATGGGTATAGAGATGGATGACATACTCCTGTTCAAGGCGATGGCTTGCCAGAATCTGATGTAGAGTGCCCTCAAACCTACTCTGAAAGTTGAAAAGGGTTTCGTTCTCAGTTTGTTTTATATGCTCAAAAAAATTTAGCAGTACTGAGATGTCTTCTGACTTATTTCCCCATTCTTCAAGAAAGGCTTCTTCCAATTGGTTCATAGAGGTGATGCTAGCATCAAGAAGGTTATCATACCACTTCTTAGCATTTCCATGAAGATTATTTGAAAAAAGTTTCATCACTACATCTTCAGCATCATCACTGACAGGGTGGAATATGAAGTAAGAATAAAATTCATTCATATGAAAGTCAGCTCTTTCCCCATTTCCACCAGTGAATTTAGGGAACCATCTCTCGGAGATAGGGGGCATTTGTCTTGGGCATCCTGGGATTTTGCTCATGTCTAAAGGTTTATAGCTCCTGGGATCCCATTGTGAAGTCATTGTTGGCTTCATCATCAATGGAGTCGCCAGATAGTTTTCCAGAAACTACCAAATAATAGGGGGAAAAAGGTAGTGGAGTCACCAGGTAAGCTTGTAAGAAAAGGTTTATGAGGCAAGGCTTACCAAAGGTTTTTCGTTGATGAAGATTGACTCAGTGTTCCCCGGCAACGGCGCCAAAATGTTATCGCTCGGTTTGTGGGATAGGTCAAGTAGCTTAAGAGTAAAGGTCAAACTGGTGTAACAAGAGCTTCCCCACCCACTGTCACCTCGATGGGGAGCTCTTTCTATCTAGGGTGGCTAATCCCAAGGGAGACGTCCCTAGTAATCTGGGGTATTGAAGGAAAAGAATCAAGGGGTTAAGGCTCAAAGGTTAAGGTGATTTTTCCCTTCACAGATTACTGCCAAGAACATAGTCAAGAAGAAGGTATTCCACTGAAAAGGCACTTGTTTGCGAGACAAGGCAACAATAAAACTAAAATGTGCAATAGTGGTTAGTACTTCATAAACTTATGACTATCAATTAATACATATGAGCATAAACAACAGTAATTATTGACGAAGTCAATGATTGCAAATAAGGCTATGGCTTATAATATTACTTCTTCAATAAATACCAAATGATAGAGCATTCAATGTACAAAATCAATCCTTGAATTATTATAATGCATTAAATACCATAAATATGCTCACATATGATGTTGTTATGTCAAGCCTACTAAGGGTGACATCATCCCTATTCTAGGTTAGTTTTGGTAGGCAAAGAGGTGGACGTTTTGCAAAATAAGCCAATGAAAATACTCAACAATTCAATGTCTATCTATGGATGAACTAGCCGCAACTTCTATACCAGCCAAAAGTTTGAAATAGGCATGATGTCATCATAGGGTTAGTAAGTCGCTAGGGTTACTTAGGGTTTCAATTTTTGAAAGCTAGAAAGATTTTTTTAACACAAAAGGCTCAACGTTGCATTATTAGACTAGTGCCTTAGGGTAAATGGAGTCAAGGAGTAAGGCTAGGTCTCGGGAGAATCTAAATTTAAGGACAAGAAGGTTAGGATTTCTAGTGCTACAATGGTAGGGCCACAAAGTCAAAACCCTAAGGGGAGGAGGCTCATTCCGGTGTTTCTTAAGCAAGGCCTCATGCTCCTCCCTCTTTCCTTAAAACTCTTTGGCAAAACGGCTAGCTTCAAAACATAAATCTAGGGATGAAAAGTGTTGTAGGGCCAAGGCTCTTCAAACCCTAAGAATCAAACCCTAGGTGTAAAGTCAATTAGGCCTATGACGTCTTCTTTCTTCAATTTATGTTTCAAACTAACTCAAGAAAAAGGGGAACTAGTGTAGCAATGGATAGGCTATATTATCCTTAATCAAATGGCTAAACAAGTTTTCTATCATGGGGACATGAAGCAAGGACCTACTTGTGTGCTTGCTCCCTAGGGTTTCAATGATTAAGCATAATAATAATAATAATGTAACCATAAATGTAAGATATTAAACCTACAACCATTCAATCAAGAAGTTTTGCATGAAAAATACACTTACAAATCCAAGAAGAGCTTATCAAACCCTAGTTGTAAACCTTCCAATGATAAAAAACACCATGAACATGCCAAAGATGATCCTCCTCAAGTGTAGTGCCTCAACTCCAAGAGCCAAATACAAACACAAAAAACTAAGAGTAATCCTCTCACAAGAGAGTGATTTGTGTTATGTTTAAAATGAGGCTCAACGTCCTCTACGTCTATCATCCAAATGGCCTTTAATTACAAAAATAGGTCATTAAAACAGCCGACAAGGCTGACTTAACAGTATTACATTATTTTTCACATTAAATGCTAAATGTCAAAATTATGAGCTAAAAGGGAGACGTCAGGCCCCTCTGAGGGAGACGTTGGCCCCTTTTGGGCAAGATCAGCATCCAAAAGGCAAAACGTTGGCCCTTCTAGGGCTCCTGCAAGCTACCACACGTGCCAAACGATCCCATCACACTACTACATCCACCAGAAAATGCCCAGCCTACTCCGGGTGGCATCCTGTCCATCAAAAGCCATCATCTCATCTGCAATGGGTGATCCCCCTAGGTCGGGCTCTGTCAAAGCGTCCTGGGTGAGGACGTCCTTCTTCTTCTTCATGCAAGGGCTCATCACAGCGTTGTCCTGCCTCTGCCATCCCAGCAACCATCTGATGGGCTCTTCAGCCCCATGGAGGTCCGAACTAATCATATCCCCATGTGTACCGGTCCACTGGTACCTGTCCGTCGGGCATGGTCCTGCACATCAAAAACTACGCCCTCCATGGGCTCATTAGTCCTAGGGATCATAGCAATGTCAATCATATTTCATCATTAAATTCATCAAATACGTGCATGAAATTCCTAGCATATCATCTAAGAGCTCAAAGACATTACACAGATCTACTATACAAAGCTGAAACAACCGACAAAATAACCTATTGGGCTAATACCCACAAGATAAGGAAAGTTTCCTCAGAAGATTATTCAAGCCATGTTTTATGAGGTGATATGGTTTTTAGGGATGTCTAGTCACAGTAAGACCAAGGGCAGGTGTTTTCTGTGGGTGCCTTTGTAGGAGGCGAGCTGTACCCATCATGGATGCATTTTTTCCAAGCCCTTTATTGCCTTTATCTTTTTATTTATTATTTTTCTTTATTTTTTACTTCAAGGTCTGACCAGAGGACACTACCTTGGCTTGGTGACCAGAGTTGACAGTGTTACCCACTGGTATCTTCACAGAGATGATAAGGTCGGCTCGTGATGAGACCCCCTTTCCCTTGGCCATGCAACCAAAGGTCACTGCCCTGGCGTGGTGACCAGATGATGGCAATGTCATACTGTTGGATACCTATGAACATAATGTCTCCGATGCAAGTCCAAGTTGATGGTGATGGAAGATGTTGCTGCTAACAGGACAAATCTGGTGAAGAAGAAGAAAGACGGGCCTTCCAGGGCCACACTCAGGTCAATCTTGCTCTCGGTACTCCATGTCTAGGACCTGTGGGCCTCGAGATATGATCTCCTAGTTATCCCTAGATATCGGGGATAACAGGACCCAGAAGAAAATTTTTACATTTCCTGAAGTTGAGAATCAAGATGTTATTGCATGAGAAGAACATATTGAAGATACAATAGATTGGTCGGAAATGAAAAAGCTAATGTTCAAGAATTTAGACAGCGGCAGCGACACAGAAGCTGAACATACGCGCAGTGGGAGATAATTCAAAGAGGTTCATCTTGTGAACCTGTTCAAGAAGAACTACGGGGATGAGGGTTTCTACAGTGGAGAAGAGGCAGATCTGACAGACGAAGAGAATTTAGAACCTCGTCGGGATGAGCCAGAAACTTCTGGAACTATGCAAGCTACTGAAGTAAGTACTATTAATCCCCTTGTTGTCTCAGCAGTACTAAGCAATCAGAATAGTCACAGTCACCAGAGTCCTCAGAGTACTATTACTATCAGTTCAGCATATACTCAGACAGGAAACCTAGGAAGATCTATGGCAGATGAGATGAGGATTCCTCTCTTTAGGGGAGATGGGTCTGAAGACCCTGATCAACACTAGTTTCTATGTGAATTCATATGGAATATTAAAAATGTTACCAAAAAAGCTGTTAAAAGAACCCAGTTTAGTACTACCCTAAGGGATCGCACACTGAGTTGGTACATGAAGCTTGTCTAAGCACTTGCACAACCTAATCCACTGAATGATATCAAGAATGTGTTAACTGTGGAGTTCAATAAACCCAAGTCAGAGTCACAATGTATTACAAAGCTTAAATAGATCAAGCAAAAGGTAGCCGAACCTGTTTGGGAATTTGATCAAAGATTCAAGACCTTAACAGGTCGATTGACTTTTCAGATCCCAAATGAGCAGAACAAAGAGTGGTTCATTGTTTCCCTTTTACCACACATCAGAGTTCCTCTGATGCAATAGAATATTGCTTCGTAGGCTGAGGCGCTGGAGATCGCCATGAAGTCAGAATCAGCCCCTATGGGAGAATTCAGCTCAGGTATGAGTCAAATCTTGAGTCAGCTAACTAGTTTGTCTCTACAGGTCAAAGATATGAAAAAATACATGGGAAAAGATAAAAGAGAAGACATATGGTGTGTCAGATGCAGATTAGAAGGCCATGACAAGGAACATTGTTTCCTATTCCATGAATACTTGGCCTCTGGAGCTCTGAACCCTTTAAAGCAAGTCACCTTACCCTGGTGCGAGGTATGCAGAAATAGACATTGCCCTGGTGAGTGCTTTTACATGCAAAATTATGTTCATACACCCACAAATTTGTATTGCATGTTCTGTAAGTCCATGGGACATGATGATAGGGATTGTAGGGCTTATGATATTATGCATGAAAGGTCAAGAGACATATACAAAATTCAAGGTGAAACTCAGCAAGAAGGAAACACTACAAAGTATAACTTCCCTGGGAGAGGAAAATTAAATCCTCGCGATGGATTCAGAGGACGATGACGAGGAGGAGTTATGGGTTGAGTCCAAGGAAAAATTATTTGTTATAACTATGCATAGCTAGGACACATCGCAAGGGACTGTCAGAACCCTTTCACTACTTGCAGTTATTGCAACTCTTTCGAACACGTTATTGAGGAATGTCCAGCATTGTTGGCTAAGCTTCAGGAAAGACGAGGACCTTAGTAGAACCCGCAAGTGCAACTGATATATGTCGAACCTTGCGGAGAATACCTCATAGTTTATGTTATCACTAGAGGAGGCATTGTTACAGGAGAAGATAGACTGACCCAAGGAAATACTATAGAAGACTCAGGAATCAGGAAAGATACAGAGAAGACCCAAACTTTTGATGCAAGGAAAAAAAGACATATATTTGAGGAGGAAAGAAAAGAGTTCAAAGCATACCAAGGCTCTTCATCAAAGACATGGCTAGAAGTAAGGGAATATGGGATTCCTTAGGCATTTGATCAGTTTGCTTCACCAAGAGAAGGAAAAGAGGTAAGCAAGCTCATGGAATTTCTATATACTTGTATTAAGTTGATTCAAGATGAAAACATTGTACAAGATCTACAAATTTTAATCAGACAGTATAAGATAGGAAAGATAGACCCCTTACTGAATAGTGCAGTACACCAAATCTCTAAAAAGAGAAGGACAAATAAGGAATTACACTTGAATGCTCAAATAGGAGAATATGATATAGACTATGTGGTCCTCG
>ML800400.1:108657-119675 GCA_009831015.1 Picea engelmannii
TTGGGTTATTATGTGGCCTCTTTTGAATGTGAAAAGGGGCTCTTTAGGGCACAATTAGGTCTTTGACCAGCCCACCATGAGGATTGAGCTCGGATTTGGTGTCAAATTGACTTGGGAGCTGATCCATTAGTGGTTGGGAAGCCAACCAATTTCAATAAATGCGTCGTTTAGAAAGCGCACGTGTTTTTCGCCAAACAACCGTGCCTTGTGCACATATGCGCGCCTTGTACGAATCTGTTATGCGCATATGTGCGCGCGCCCAGAGGATGTAAAGCGCCTTGCAATTTTTTGGCCATTTTGTATAGTTTTGACCCTTTTGTTGTGTTGTGGAATTAACCTTGTGCCATGAATGACTTCTTTTCTGTTTTGACGATGCAGAGTTCTTGTCGCCACGTGCGGACGGAATTTCAGTGATAACAGATGCCCCCTGATGGATGAGGTTAGGAGCAAAACGTATGGCCAAAATCCAACAATGTTTCTTTTACAGAGAATGGTGTGGGAAGGGAGAGAAAGAATGGAACCGTGTAGAGCGATCTATTGGAGAAGGAAAGAACCTGTAGATCCCGACCTTCTACAAGGTGTGTATCAATATACAAGTGTGTACAAACGAGGCGAGCATACCCCATGCTCGTGTAATGTAACTCTGAAGAAAAAAATGTCTGAAATGTTGATGTAGACAACTGCAGCACCCTCGGGGGCGGTATGATAAATGCAGAAGACAATTCTACAAAGGAACATACTCTGAACCAACGGTAAAGGTCGCGGAAGTACACAGCGATGATGATGTGGGCAATGATGGCCCGACCAAGTTCAAAGGTCTTCGGCAACGAATAATACAAACTGCAATAGTCACAAAGTAAGACCCACCGCAATATGAGAAAGTGTTGGCGTCGAATTTTGTGGGGGTCAATGACATCAGGGAGCAATGGTGTCTCCCCCTGTGCCATTTGAGATCTCTCATTGAATGGGAAATGAGAATCAAGATACTGTCGTCCTTTTGGAAAAGTGTGTTGATGTCGACAAAAGGAGGACGTGACTCCCAGAAGCAAGGGGCTTCGTGGAATCTACGATGGTGAAGGAGTGGCCGAGGTGCATAGACGAAGTCAAGAGATGGGAAGACTCAAGACTACCCTTGGTTGGAGGGTATATGATATAAGGAATGGCCGCAACCGTGTGACAAGATCAAGTGTCAGGGGGATGACAATATCAGGGATAAGTTGTGCCAGAGGCGGGACAAGGTGAACAAATTCAGAGGATAAAGGTAAGTGACCTGGGTAGTACTCTAAAAACATAGACGATGCCAGTGGGGGAAAATGAGAAGTAATTCTCCAACCAAGGGTGACATGGGTTGCGTGTGGCCAAAAGGATAGTGGGTCGCCAATGGTGATGACAAAATTAAAGGATGGAAAATAAAGGTGGTTGTCCAACAAATGATGAATACATGTGGGGAAGATGTACAAAATACAGAAACAGGTGCCCCAGTGTGAAATGAGTGCCCCAGGGAGGGCAGAAATTTCTGAGAAAACTGATGAAGGGTGGGGGCCCCATTGGCGAGTTTCTGTATGAGGTAGGTGAAATGAAGATAGGTTCGCAGATGGGAAAACTGATGGTGGGTGAAATGGTGGGTTCATGAGCCCGCGGAGGTGTAGGTAAAGAAAAGAACATGACCATAAAGCGATGTGCTAGGAGTCCATATGGGAAGCTAGCAAAATGAGGAGAAGAAGTATGTGGTTAATTCGCAACATGATGAAAAACTACCGGGACTCCCATCCCTAAAGGGCGATGAAGAACAACATGAGTGTCATTAGTGCCAAAAGGTGCTATGAATGGGACAACTCATGTGGGTGAGAATGCTACCGGGTAACAGTACTGAAGATACAACTGGAGGTGTGAGTACTGCAGAGCCGAGAATGGGTATCCTAAAGGCCAATATCAGAGGGTGTGACTGGGAATGTAAATGCAATACAGCGGGAGAGACTACATGCCAGTGCTGAGTATATACCTGAAGGAATGATGTGAAGAGGTGATGACCAAGTACCTGCACAGAGAACAACCAAATACCCAAAGTGAACAATATCTGAAGAGAATAACAAATATGAACATGTATTAGATAAATGTGATAATGCGGGTGCGTACCTGGCCATGATATGGAAAAAGGGCACCCCGGGGGCTCGGGATGAAAAGTGGCCCAGGGACAGCCATGATGTAGGTGATGGGATGCTGATCCCATGGCTGGAGACGGTTCGAAAAAAGGACGTCGTGGGCTCCCGGAATGGTGAGTGGAAGTTTGGGAAAAACCCTATATATAGCTGTAGGGCCCACATTGCCACCTCATTTGTACCTGCTGCGACAGTGAATTCCAGAGCAGATCCAGAGGAGATTGAGTGATTCTGGGAGCATGAGGTATCCGATTGATGGCATGCGAGATTCAGGTTAGTGGTCTAATCATCCTGCATAGTTATAGGCTTCTAATTTTTGGGCAGGGTAGGTACGGGGGGGTGTACAGGGGTTTTTGCTAGGGGTGGGCCCCAATGGGCGGGCGACTCAGTGAAAGGCGCGCATGTGCGCACGCCTGTACACTGAATAAACACGCATGAATGCATGTGGGTAGGGGATTAAGGCATGCCCTAGGGGCGTGCCTGTGGGGTAGATAGGCGCGCATGAGTGCGCGCCTGTGGATATGACAGGCGCGCATGAGTGCGCTCCTGTGGGTATGACAGGCGCGCATGAGTGCGCTCCTGTGGGTATAACAGGTGCGCATGAGTGTGCGCCTATGGATATGACAGGCGCACATGAGTGCGCGCCTGCGGGTATGACAGGCGCGCATGGGTCCGCGCCTGTGGGTAGTAAAACTGCGCCTTGGAGGCAAGGTTTCAGGTTAAAAAAATTAGTTGATTTGATGGATTGGGTGATTTCCGAAGCTAATATAGGACTCTGGGCTGTGTGCAGGTAGTGAGCAGTGATTATGGATGTTTGATGGCGTGAGCGAGACTGGGCACCGCTACGAGAGGCGGTGACCAATGCACCACCGGCAGTTCGAGTGGCAGTTCGGGCAGCTTTAGCAACCAGTGGGTTGCTAAAGTTCTTTGATTGCCCGTTGTTACGAGCGTAGGAGTATTTACTCCAGTTTCTGATCGAGATGTGGAGTCCCGATTGACACTGCTTCCTCGTGCGAGGAGAGTAGATCACCTTCACTGCGGTGGAGGAAGTATACTTTCTGACGGGGCTCCCCTTCCGGGGGACACCGTTACCGGCTGTGCCTGCGCTACCAAGGGATACTCAGTTGTGTATTGTCGCCGAGTAGTACTGCTCGGGCGATGATTACATGACCGGGACATCAGTGAGGATCAGTGGGATCGATGCTCTGCTTCATCGCTGCATAGTAGCGATGATAGTACAGGTGTATGGGTCCCGAGCGCCTCACCGGATCAGTGGTGGGGAGTTGAGTTTGATGGAGAGGGCAGTGGTGGGCCGTGAGCGGTTCGCCTAGGGTCTGACCCTTCATGCACATATGATTGCGCAACTGGACCGTTGTCGGTCCACAAGCAGGGGGGAGTTCGCATTTGGCTCCATCCTGGTGGCCTTCTTCTTGGAGGGGGTGCCGATGCTGCGCCCGAGGGTGCTACTGGAGGCACCAGGGGTACGAGAGCTGCGCTTGCGGCGGTGGTCACAGATACTGGTTCGCCATGATGGTGGCAAAGGAGGGCACTACTTCACTGCAGAGGCAGCGCAGATATGACGGCAGATGCCGCAGGTCATTCTGCAGTTCCCCTATGCTGGGGTGGATTTTCGGGGGGACCCGAAGATGGTGTTGCCTCCTGGGGAGGTGTTCGACCGTAGAGGTAT
Source organism: Picea engelmannii (assembly GCA_009831015.1). NCBI lineage: Eukaryota > Viridiplantae > Streptophyta > Pinopsida > Pinales > Pinaceae > Picea > Picea engelmannii. The sequence continues at coordinate 112,504 of ML800400.1, forward strand.
GTGATGTTTTTGTGTTTTGTGATTTACGTTATGCTGTTGATATACTAGTGCAGATGTTTGATGTATAGACACTGATATCATTGTTTGTTTGTTTTTTGGTGCATGTGCAGATTTGGCACCTCGCGGGCGCGAGGTGGAGCTGTATAGACCGCCAGTGCAGCGAGAGGGGAGACCTCCGCGTGGATAGAGGCGTCCATGGGACGAGGTTGCTGGGCGACCAACAGGTGCCGAGAGACCAGCGTAGAGGCACCGCTTTGATGACCCTAGTGCGGGGCCATCACATGCTCCGCCGGCGGCAACCGGAGGAAAGATAGAGGACTTACACCGTCATTTTGAGGCAGTGCTGTGGGACGTGCCTGCGGGTATGTGGACCCGCATCCAGGATGAGGGATTCCTGGAGCAATGTATAGGGTTATCGGCACCATGGTGGGGCCTAGTGCGGCGAGCAGCTGTTGCGGCTGCGATGACGAGTGGACCTCTGCCTCCAGGGCAGGAGGGTCTTGCAGGTGCTCCCCCACCACCGCCTGGAGCAGGTGGGGAGGGGCAGCCGGGGGTGTGTTAGAGGCACCCTGATGTATCTTGTATTTGTGTATACCGTTTTTGATTAGGCTGGTGAGCCGATTTTTGTACCATGATGTGGCACGGGCCTGTGGGCCAATGTACTTTTTGTGTGTGTAAACATTTGGATGGCCTGAGAGGCCCATATATATATATATATATATATGAGTATACATGTTTTTTGGATCCAAAATGTGTTTTACATATGTTTTGGGTTGATGTTTTATGATGATATCTATTCTATATGCTGTGACAGGATGTATGACTATGTTTATGTGTGTGTAGCTTGATGTGATATATGCCAATCTACCACCATGTTAGCTATTTCATCTGTTATTTGATTCAATTCTCTTGGAATATGTGTAAATGTAATGGAATCAAAATGTAGGGATAATAATCTAACCTGTAGGTATTTGCGAAACAGGCATGGATCGCGTACCCGGTACACATTGTTGAGTTGAAGAACGACCAGTTGAGAGTCGAGGAAAATGCTAAGGTGACGAATATGATGATGCTGGGCATCGTTCAGGAGGCCAATAACAACAGTGTATTCGGAAGCATAAAATTTCTTGAGATATAACCCATTGATGGGTTCTTTGAGTGCGAGGCCTTCGGGGGAGGCCAGGATGTATGCGCCTTTGGTGAGGCAATGTTGGATGATGTAAGGGCCATGCCGGAGTGATTCGAATTTGCCGTGGCCAAAGGTATCGTGGGCGATATCATAAGCGAGGACAAGGTTGCCTTCGCAGAATGACCGAAGGTTGACATGGCGATCAAAGGTAGTCTTGGATCATTTTTTAGCTACCTCGTTGCTCTGTAATGAGGATCGACGATCCTCATCCAGAGACTCCAAGTTCAGCAAGCGCTGCTCCATTGGAGCAGTGTTAGGTAAAAGCTCAATTGTGGTGCGAAGGGTGGGAATTTCACACTCGATGGGAAGAGTTTCCTCGACCCCATGGACTAAGTGAAATGGCATGAAACCCGTGGCGGTATTCACTACTATTCGATAATCCCATAACGCGGAAAATAACATATGATGCCAATTGGTTTTATGTTTATTAACCATGCGTTGTAACATGGTCTTGAGGACTTTGTTGACTGCCTCGACCTGTCCGTTTGATTGAGGATAGTATGGTGAGGAAAACTCATGAGAGAAGCCTAACCGAGATGAGAGATTGATGAAGATCTCATTCTCAAAATGTTTCCCATGATCAGAAACTAATTGGAGTGGTACTCCGAACCGGGATATGACGTGGTTGAAGAAAAAACGCGTTGCTGTGTCAGCGGTGTTGTTGAAGGTGGGCATAGCTTCGGCCCATTTAGTGGAGTAATCGACAACGAAAACAATGTATTTGTGACCATTGCTGGAGGGGGGATTACAAGTCATAAAGTCAATGCCCCATTTACAAAAGGGGCCTGCAGTGATGAATAGGTGTAAAAGAGCGGGGGGATCTCGGGCTTTGTTGGCATAGAGATGACATTGCTCACATCATTTCACGGCATGAATGCAATCATGAAACAAGGTAGGCCAAAAATAACCGGCCCGGATAATATTTTGAGCTGTGGCGATGCCCGAAAGATGGCCCCCACAAGCACCGTTGTGACAGTCATTTAAGACTCTGTCGACCTCGTCAATAGTTAGGCAACGAAGCAGAATGGTGTCGACACCCCGTCGATATAGTATGTCTTCGATGAGGAGATAGTGGGGGGCCTGATGGTGACTACGTCTTTTATCATCTCATGATAGGTGGTTACCAAAATTTTGAGTTCGTAGGTAGACGAGGAGGTCGCCATACCAAGGATCATCAGAAGTGATGTAAAAGAGATGTTCGTTGGGAAAGTCAGTATTGACGGGGGTACTGGGTGTATCAGAGGGAAGGGCCGTGACAAGTTCGGCGAGAACGAGGGCCTTCTTACTCTTGGGTGTTGAGAACTCGAGGTCGTATTCTTGGAGGATAACGATCCAGTGAGCGAATTTGTCATTAATTTGGCGTCGACTGAGCAAATATTGCATCGGGTTGGAATCTGCGACGACCTTGGTGGTGCGAAGCAGAATGTAATGGCGCAGTTTCTGGACTGCGAGGACAACTGCAAGAGCAAGTTTCTCTTCATGTTTATACTTCAAGGGTGGTCCTGAGAGGTTCTTACTGACGTAGTAAATGACATGTTCATGATTGTCATCTCCGAGCTGGACAAGGATGCCGGCTACTGATACAGCTGATGCTGATACGTAGCGAATGTAGTCGCGATTGTAGTCAGGTGCACTAATCAAAGGTACGTTGGAAAGTGCTGCTTTAAGATCATCAAACGATTGTTGGGCATAGTCGTCCCAATGAAAAGGGATGTTGTGACGCAGTAAGCGAAGGAAACCATGTGCGCATATGGCGTAATCAGGAACAAAACACCTAAGAAAGTTGGCTTTTCTCTGTAGACTCTGTAATTGTCGCAAATTCCGAGGAGGTGGAATTTCGGTGATGGCTTGGACTTTGAGGGGGTCCACGGTGATACCGTTTTGGGAAACAATGAAATCGAGGAAGCGCCCTGCGGTGATGCAGAACAAACACTTGAGAGGGTTCAAGCAGATGTTATATTGATGACACTGTTGAAAGATGATTCGTAAATCATCTAGGTGTTGGGTACGCTTCTTGGATCGAGCGGTGAGGTCGTCAAAGTAGGCGAGGATGATTGCATCCAGATCATGAAAGATGTAAGTCATGGCCCACTGAAAAGTTGCGTCGGCGTTTTTGAGGCCGAAGGGCATGACACGATATGCGAACGTACCCCACGGGGTAATGAATGCGGTTTTGTATTGATCGGATGGGTGAATTTGAATTTGGTTATAGCCAGAGAATCCATCCATGAAGGAGAGAGCCTCGTGGCCGACACAATCGTCGATGATTTGATCGATGAAGGGCATCGGGAAGTTGTCTTTGGGACATGCATTATTGAGATCGCGAAAGTCGGTGCAAATGTAGATAGATCCCTATTTTTTGTCGACGGGTACAGGGTTGGAAACCCATGACGTATAAGCGATGGGGTAGATAAATCTGGTTGTACGCAATTTTTCGATTTCGGCTTTAATAGCCGCGGCCTTGGATGGGTGTAGCGGTCGTTGTTTCTGGCGGACTGGTGTGATGTCGGGCCAGGTGTCAATGCGATGTTCGACAATAGAGGGGTCGAGACCAGGCATCTCCGTGTATGACCAGGCGAAGATATCTCTAAATTCTTGGAAGAGGGCTTTGTAGGCAGTGATTTCCGAAGGAGTGCAAGCGGCTCCAATGATGATCTCTTCGACGATGCCTGGTTTAATAGAAATGTCGATTTTGATGGTGGGGAAATGTTGGCCAGATTGCCTTCTTCAAAAGCATCAGGTGCATGAATGGGATTGTTGAACCAATCGATAGTCCCTGATGGGAGAAAATCTTTGGTTTCGACCGCGTACACTGGATTGTGGCTAGGAGGCATGAGGGCTTCTTGTGGAAGGAAGAGTGCACGATGATGTAGTGCGTCCCAGGGAGAGTTCGGGTGTTGCAACTCTTCCAGTATTTCTTCATCGCATTGGAAACGACGGGAATATAATGGATCGTGAGGAGTGATCTCAGTGACAGTGTGGTTGCCCCCTGCTGTAGCAATGGAGGATGAAATGCTAGGAGAGGGTGAGTGTTCGCTCGACATAAACCATATATTGAGGTACTGAGGGGTACTCGTAGTGGCAAGGTGACGAGTCTCCGTAAGGGAATGAGCAGGAGAGTTGGGTGGGTTACGGGGTGAATCCTCAGATATGTCATCTAAGAACCATGGAGGCGTAGGGAGTGCCTCGGGTTCGGGGGAGATGATATGGAGATCTTCAAATGGTGAATATATGTCGATGATTTCCTCTGCGGGTTGGTGAAGCAAGGCTAACTGACATCGTCGATATTCTATGATCATCAGACATTGGTATGTAAAATGAGCCAATGAACCGCAAAGAGAGCAAGGGCATCTCATGCGTTCATTGATTGAAGTAGTGACATAGCGGATGTCGGTCAGAGGTGTTGTGGATGTCATAGCAGGGCGTGGGTTGTTCTGAAAATCTCGGCTTACGATAGTTAATGCCTGTCGAAAACGAGGCAGTGTCGGACAATGATGGGTGTAATGGCCATACTCAGAACAGATGGCACACGCAAATTTGGTCTTCAACCCTTTACTACTGGAAGGTTGAGTGGTAGTAGTAGTAATGGATGGTGTGGGGATGGGATTGGGGGGAATCAAATTCCTTAATTTCGGTAGTGATGGGCAGTTGTTGGTTTTGTGGCCCTCTTTGTCACACAAGGCGCAAGGTGGTGGGATGCGTGGAGGAAGTGGAGCTGTGGGCTCCTTCTTTTGTCGCCTACCTCCGGTGGGAGCAGAGGGGGTAGGGAGTATGGGGGGAATGGGGGTAGTGGGAGTGATGACAGGAATCGTCATGGGGAGTCCTTCCTATGGGCGAGGGACCATCTCAGGTGGATGTAAGTACCACACTGGGATTGCTAACACCATATTGGGTAGTGTGAGCATTGCGGCTACCTGGAAAGCTTCTATACCTGGTGGAGGGTAAAAGAAGGGAATTTGAGTGAGGGGTCAGGGAACTGACTCCCAAATTGGATGAGGCCCCTGGGTGGGCGTTGATTCATGGACCAGAGGGGTCGACGAGGGCGCAGGAGGCTCCTATGGGAGTGGTGTTGCGACTGTTGAGACGTCAGGAATGACTGAAGCCTCATGAGGAGGACTAACATCCTCCTGGGTAGTTTCTTTAGAGGAAACAACACATACTTGGCTAGGGGAAAGGAGTGGTGGTGCTCCATGGTACATCCCTAACAAGGATGGATCTTTGAAAATACCAGGACCCATCTCAATGAGTGGATATACGTCTTTGTTTGAATGGATGAGAGGAAGGATGTTATCGAGATTGGCCGATGGGTTAGGTTCGTAATGTGTGACTTGGTCGACGGTCACTATCTTCCCGTTGTGGGGGAACATAATTGTCCGAAAGACGGATGATGCTACTGCCTTCATAGCATACATGTAGGTACGGCCACACAAGATATTGTAATCAAGTTGAGCGTCGATAACTTCAATGTCAATAAGAATGGTTTTTCCCCCGAGTTCTACGGGGACATTTTGGAAGAGCCCTTCGGGAGATGATGGTAATCCGTCATAGGCTTGCAATGTGATGGCGGAGGGTAAGAGTTTTGGGGAACCAAGATTCTGCCATAATATTTTGGACATGATGCATGTGGATGCCCCTTCATCGATGATGCACCGATGGATGGTGATGTTTCGTATTTTGACTGGTATTTGAATAGCCACTGCGGCGGGAAGGCGTGGTTCACAGCTATCAAGGTCAAATGTGATGAGTCAAGTATCGGCAAGGTCGATGGCGCCCATGGCGGAAAGTAGTGATTTCCGGTGAGTAGGAAAAGTTTGGAGGACTTCCAAAACTGACATGGTAGCCGGGGATTGTGCTAAGTTATCTACCAAGCTGTAGTTGTGAGCGGCCCTAGCCTGTGGGTTGTGAACATTCCTGCACAAAGGGATGCAAGGGATGCGTAATGGTGGTTCGGCAGAAGGGCGAGGGATCACCAACGGAGGTCCCGTTGGTGTAGGGTTTATTTCTGAAGATGTAGGAGTAGACTCAGCTGTTGCAGGATACTGACGATTGTGTGTTTGCAGAAGGATTTCTTCCTCACTGGTGAGAAGAATTGTTCATTCCACCGGATTGTTGGGATTATGGTATTGGCCCACCTGAGGTGGGGGATGTTGCGCATCCTGCTGGGTGTTTATGACACCTTGATGAGGAATAGGGTTTTGCAGCATGGCGGGAGGAGGTTGTTGCACATATTTTTGTTGAGCCTGCTGAGGGGCGGGTTGCACAGGAGAAGGGGGAATACTCCCAGAGTCTTTCAATCTCTTGAAATCAGCGATCTATGGGCAATGGTGAGTGTAATGACCATATACGCCATAAAGAGCAAAAGGGTGGATGGTTTTAATAGTGTTCCGTCCTTGGCGTTTGTTTTTATTGCCCCCCTGTGGGTTTTGGTTCCCTTGGATTGGGTTTCCCCCAGTGGGTGGATGCTGTGGGGGTTGATTCCCACCTTGAACAGGATTGATGTTGTTATTCCTGTTCCGTCCTTTCCTCCTGTTGTTGTTCGAAGGGTTAGTTGGGTTGGCTGTGTTCAACTGTTCAAAATTTTGGTACTGTTGAGCAGCAGAGGGTTGAACAAAGTTTACCCCCGCATGAGGATGTGGGGGAGCCATGGGTTGTGGAGGACCTGGAAAGGGAAAGTATGGATTCTGTGGTGGTGTGGCTCCATAAGGTACATAGGAAGGCTTGGCGTTTTCACTAGTACTATAGGGTGATGTGGAGGGGGGACCACTTGTATTTGGAAGAGGTGGATGTATGGGAGGTGCCGGTGGCGGTCCACTAATGGGTGGAGGTGTAGCAACAGGATGTGGCTGTTGATAAGGGGGTGGGGGGTAATAAGAAGTGCCCCCATATGCTGGTGGGTATTGAGGGGTCCCATACATCGGTGGTGGTTGGGGTTGTGGACTATGATGCATGGTAGCACCGATTAGTCCGTCTGCTGAGTGAGACA
>ML800400.1:122885-141917 GCA_009831015.1 Picea engelmannii
TTCTCCAATGGAAGGCTCTTGAGGCCCTCAAAGCTTGCTCTCCTTTACAATGAAAAGATGAAAAATGTGGGTGAAAGAACTCCAAGCTTATTCACTCAAGTGAGGGGTGAATAGCTTATGAAATGTAGCCTACAATGTGTGTTGCCAAAGAATGAGTCTCTAGCAATATCAGCAGCATAACAGTATGAAGAATTCCTTGAGAAATGGTGGTCATTCATGGCTTTTTATAGCCAAGCATTGGGTTATTATGTGGCCTCTTTTGAATGTGAAAAGGGGCTCTTTAGGGCACAATTAGGTCTTTGACTAGCCCACCATGAGGATTGAGCTCGGATTTGGTGTCAAATCGACTTGGGAGCCGATCCATTAGTGGTTGGGAAGCCGACCAGTTTCAATAAATGCACCGTTTAGCAGGCGCGCGGTTTTTTTTCCAAACAGTCGTGCCTTGTGCACATATGCGTGCCTTGTACGAAGCTGTTACCTGCATACGCGCGTGCCCAGAGGATGTAAAGCGCCTTGCAATTTTTTGGCCATTTTGTATAGTTTTGACCCTTTTGCTGTGCTGTGGAATTAACCTTGTGCCATGAATGACTTCTTTTCTGTTTTGACGATGCGGAGTTCTTGTCGCCACGTGCGGATGAAATTTCAGTGATAACAACATGTCGGCCATACCCTCAGTTTGTCTCAGAATCACATGATACTTTGGTCTTATGATGCACCCTGACCCTACTTTCATCATTGGTAGGTCACCTTGAACCTAGAAATCAACATTTCATCATGGGTTTTTGACTGGGTGGTTTCCCTTGTGTTTGATGGCAAGACATCTATTCACACTTTGGGATTCGTGCAGTGTCTTGGATGCCATTAGCCTTATTGGTGGTTTCCTTGACTTTGTCAATATTTTTCATCATTGGCTGCTATTCAGAGGGTCTTTTTTGTGTACCACTTGCATTTGGCACATGCGAAAGACACACAGGGTCGTTGGTTCTTGAACATGTTCTTCATTCAATCTCCACCAAATCATGAAGCTCCTGCTTTGCTCCTCATGTTGACTAATGAGAGATGCCTTAATGCTCTCCTTTCAGCAGGTCTCTTTCCATCGACTTCAACTCATGTATTCTGGATATGAGACTTAGAGTTTTACGATTACCTTGAGGTTTGTAGTCATTAATGGCAGGCTCTCTCACCATTGACAGATGGGAATACATCAATGTCTTATGATCAATGGATCTCTCAAATGTTCGACACCAACTCCTTCATTCACATTTGTAGAGATGTAATCAGTGCATTGTATTCTTGGCATCCATGTATGCAAAGTCAATACATAGTGTAATGAGCAATTGAGTTCATCCAACTAATTCTCTACCACTCCACTTCTGGGTTATTTATAATGTATTTCGGCCATCACAGATACTCCTTTGATATCACACATTAGGGGGCATATGTTATAGCAAGATTTTCCTCACCATTGATATCTTGCACATAGGGCCTTTTTCCATTTCCCTATGCAGGCTTATCAACCCCCTTTTTGATAAGTAGACAACAATGCAACAATAAGTTTGACCTATTGAATAATGAGATTGAATGCTACACCTTTCATAACTTTAGACATAAATCTATTGACTGTCGGTTAAGGAACTATGAACAAAATTCGAAATCCCCTGCTAAAAATGTCAAGTTTTGGAAGAAGAAGGAAAGTGGCAAGTGTGGATTAGTATTGTCCGCTCAAAGAAAAACAAACCCTTGGTATATAGACAGTGGATGCTCCAAACACATGACGAGAGACAAAGGCAAGTTTCTATCTCTAAGTGAAAGCAAATAATGAAACATAACCTTTGGAAATGATGCTCCAGGGAAAATAAAGGGCAAAGGGATGGTGAGCTTAAGTAATGGAAAAGGAAAATCCCAAGATGTTCTACTTGTGGATGGGCTGAAACATAATCTGCTCAGTGTAAGTCAAATGTGTGATAGAGGATGTGAAGTGTTGTTCACATCCAAGGACTGCAAGATAAATTATGTAAACTTAGGACAAGTGGTGGCCAAAGGCATAAGGACAAAAAATAATGTATATGTGCAGAAAGAAAATAGAGAAGAATGTCATCTAAGAAAACATGATGAAAGCTAGTTATGGCATAGGAGACCTAGACATCTAAACTTTGACCACTTAATCAAACTCAAAAAACTTGAGGAAGTAAAAGATCTTCCGATAATATCAAAGCCCCAAGATTCAATGTGTAAACCATGTCAAATAGGGAAGAAAAACAAGACACAGTTTAAGTCCAAGAGATTTAATTCAACAGAGAAACCACTCCAACTAGTTCATATGGATTTATGTGGACCATCAAGACAGGAAGGCAGAGGGAAAGAAAACTACTTCATGTTGATTATCGATGATTACTCCAGACTTACCTAGGTTTCCTTTCTCAAGGAAAAGGCTGAAGCATTTGAGAAGTTTAAAATATTTAAGGCTTTAACTGAGACTCAAACAGGCAAGAGATTAAAGATAGTAAGATCAGACCGGGGAGGAGATTTTATGTCAAGAGACTTCAAGGAATTTTGCGATCAGCATGGGATCAAGAAAGAATACACAATCCCAAGAACTCCACAACAAAATGGAGTTGTTGAGAGGCAAAACAGAACAGTGTAGGAAATGGCCAGGTCAATGATGAATGAGAAGAACATTGGCCAAACCTACTGGGTAGAAGCAATACACACAACAGTTCATGTTCTTAACAAAGCTCATCTCAGACCACAAAGTGAAAAGACACCTTATGAACTATGGTTTGGGAGGCCTTCTTCAATTAAACACTTCAAAGTCTTTGGGAGTAAATGCTACATAAAGAATAATGATGAGAACCTCGACAAATATGATTACAGGGCTGATGAAGGTACCTTCTTAGGGTATGCTACAAATAGTAAAGGATATAGATGCTATAATAAGAGGCTGCATAAAGTGGTTGACTGTATTGATGTAAAAGTTGATGAAGGAATCCCAGCAAGAGAGATGTAATGTAATGAGTCTTCTATAGAAGACACAACTAAAGCTGAAGATGAACAGGTCCAAGAATTGGAAAATGAAGACTCTGAATCAGATGAAGACTCAGACACTTAGACAGACTCAAATTAATAGTCAACTTCAAATTCCTCCTCCATAATCATTCAAAAGAATCATCCTACAAGTCAGATAATTGGAGAAAAAGACAAAGGTGTACAAACCAGGAGAAAGCTAATAAAAAACACCAAACAGTCTCATATAGCCTTCATATCCATGCTGGAACCCAAGAATTTTAATGAAGCCAACAAAGATGACCACTGGGTTAAAGCAATGAATGATGAACTTGATCAGATTGAGAAAAACAATACGTGGGAGATGGTTCAGAGACCGGAAGGTAAAAATATCATTGGTTCCAAATGGATCTTTAAGAACAAGTTGAATGAGCAGGGACACGTTGTCAGGAACAAAGAAAGATTAGTCTATAAAGGCTATGCTCAAATAGAAGGATTGGATTTTGATGAAACATTTGCGCCCATAGAAAGGTTGGAAGGTATCAGAATATTTCTTGCCTATGCTTTTCATAAAAGGTTTAAAGTCTATCAAATGGATGTCAAGTCAGCTTTTCTAAATGGAGATTTAAATGAAGAAGTCTATATGGAACAACCAAAGGGTTTTGAACTGTCTGGTAACCCTAACTTAGTATGCAAGATGAAGAAAGCATTATATGGGTTAAAACAAGCCCCTCGAGCCTGGTATCACAGACTGGATACGTATCTTAAAGACAAAGGGTTCAAGAGAGGAACAACTGATAGCAATCTGTATATTAAAACAGAGGATAATGATTTTCTCAACGTATTGGTCTATGTGGATGACATCATCTTCGGATGTAATAAGGATCCATTGGTAGAACAATTTGCTTCTGCCATGGAATCTGAGTTTCAAATGTCCATGATAGGAGAACTATCATTTTTTCTTGGTTTGCAAATTACTCAGAGGTCTGAAGGGATGTTCATTTCTCAAGAAAAATATCTAAGAGAAATGTTGAAAAGGTTTCAAATGGAAGATTCTAAACCTTTGGGCACACCTATGGTTACTGGCTACAAATTAAGCAAGGATGATGACTCACCTGATGTTGATCAACGTTCATATATGGCAATGATAGGTAGCCTGTTGTACATCACAACATCTCACCCAAACATAATGCATGTTGTAGGAATGGCTAGAAGATATCAGTCTGCACCTAAACATAGTCACTTACTAGCTGTCAAAAGGATACTCAGGTATCTAAAAGAAATAATGACTTATCGTCTGATGCAGATTGGGCAAACTGTGTTGATGAGAGAAAAAACACAAATGGAGGAGCATTCTTCCTGGGTGACTCATTAGTAGCATGACTTAGTAAAAAGAAAGGTTCCATTTATTTATCAACCACAGAGGTAGAGTACATTGTTGCTGCTACCTGTTGCACTAAGGTATTATGGATGATTCAAACACTTGTAGACTTGGAGGTAAAATACGCTGCACCAATCTCAATTCATTGTGATAACACTAGTGCCATTAGTGTGTCTAAGAATCCTGTATTCCACTCCAAGACCAAGCATATTCCCATAAAATACCATTTTCTGAGAGAGAAAGTCACCAATTAGGTTGTTCAGTTTCAGTACATTCCAACCACAAAACAAATAGTAGACATTTTTACTAAACCCCTAGCTAAGACCCCTTTTGAATATCTTCGACAGAAGCTGGGAGTCATCCCGTTTCACACCTAAGAAAGTCCATCCTATTAGGGGGAGTCTTATATTGATTGCATATCTGATACCTCCTAAAAATACTACCACAGCTTAGCGGGAGTGTGCTTTCTTTGACATTGATGTCAAAGGGGGAGAAAAGGACAGGTCAGGGTGCCTTTGTTGCCATCAATGCCAAAGGGGGAGATTGTTGGTATGTTTAATAGGCAGAGTAATCTTGACATTGATGGAAAGATCAGAGTATGCATCGATGGAAAATTAGGGACAAAGTAAGCTCAGTAGGAATTAGCGCAGATTCGAACGCAGTGTGAAGGTGTGCTTGTTCATTTGATCGAAAACAAGTAGGCAAGGAAGACCAGCAGCGCAACGATGATCAAATGGAAAGATAGAAGTGTTGGTCAAACTCCATTTTGGAGTTTTGACTACTAGGATTTCAGATACTGGGAGTTGGAGATGTCAAGAAATCCCACTATAGGAGTCTCGGAGTTTCGACTACCGGGATTTCAGATACCAGGAGTTGGAGATGTCAAGAAATCCCACTATAGGAGTCCCAAAGTCGCGAAATGTTAAATCGCAATATAAATTGAACCGTTGGATCAAGGACAAATATGGACCATCGATCCAAGAAGAAGACGTGGCGAAATATCATGCTTTCACTGACTGAAAAGTCAAAGGAATGAAATGGTCCAACCTTTCAACTCGCGAAGTAGCGAAATGTGAAATCCCAAAAACCCGAAACAGACACACCACTCAGAATTTTGAATACCAGGATTTTAGGTACCGGGAGATGGAGAAGTCAAGAGTCGAGACTCTCGTCATTAGGAGTCTCGAAGTGCCAAAATGAAAAATCCCGAAAACTTGAAAAAGGTGCATCACTCGAAGTATTCAATACCGAGATTTCGGATACCAGGAGATGGTAATGACAAAGACTCTCATTATAAAGAGTCCCGAAGTCGTGAAATGATAAAAGAATCCACACCAGAGTTTTAGATACCGGGAGGTTGAGAGGTCAAGAGTCAGGACACTGCATCACAGGAATCCCAAAATCACAAAACCCGAAGTCACTAAATGATAAAGACTCCATACTGGAGTTTTGGATACTCGAAGTTCGAGGAGATAAGAGTGAAGACTCTTCATCTCAGCAGTCCTGAAATCATGAAACCCAAAGTCATGAAATGTGATTCGCCGAAATGCTGGAGTACCAGATCATTGATCTGACTCCATTTCAGAGTTTCGGATACCAGAACTTGGAGGTGTCAAGAACACTTCACCACAGGAATGCCGAAGTGCTGAAATGCGAAATCGCGAAAAGCAATTTATGGATAAGTGCTTGGTCTTGGCCATGGTCATATCAAGGAAGGAGCTAGTCCATGCTAAACCCCATTTCGGGGATCAGGAGTTGGAGGAGTCAAGGGACTGCTTGGAGAATCCTTGAAATAAGAAATAACGAAATGCAATTTCGAACTAACCGATGGTCACTACATGTGGTCACATCGGCGGAATATGGGGGAAGGAGCTAGTGTAGACAAGATCCTTTTCGGAGTTTCGGGGATCACGACTAGGAGTGTCGAGACACTTGGTCACACGAATGCCAAATTGCCGAATGCAAAATTGCCGAATGCAAAATGATGAAATGATGAAATGTCTATATGGTTGGTGGTCACCGCCGATAGTCACGCAAGAGGAAGGAGCTAGCATAACTGGGCTCTATTTCAAGGTTCGCACTGTAACTGCAAACAAACTACTAATGGTTTCTACCAAAGGTGTGGAAAATACTTCTGTGTAACTGCCAGAGGAGCGGAAGAGTCTAAGGGAACCTTCCAGTGGAATGAGGACTGGCCATAGAGGCGATTGACAACTGGAAGAGTGTTTAAATCCTGTGACTACAATAGAGAGGTGAATCTCGACTGTGCCAAAGAAGATGATGAGTCTCATCTGCCAGAGAGGCTGAGGAATCTTAGCGTAACACCCAGTGATGCTGGACACATGGGTTTAACAACCAGAGAAGCTAAAGAGTTGTCATGGTGAACAGGCAGAGGAAATGACATGCAGACCATGTAGAACCACAACATATAGTGAATGCACAAGATGAATGGGGAGGATAATAATGGGGGACAAAGAAGAGATTAAGAGTTGTTGATGTGGTAAGGGATGCATCTGTGAAGAAGGAAGTGGAGTGTAGTAGCTGAATATGATAGAAGACAAAAGGTGCATTGAATCAGAATGGTGCAGAAAGAACAAGAGGCAGAAGAACAAAAAAGGGCAATGGAAGCGTACAGAAAGACAGTGAGGAAGACAGAGCAGCGAAATCTTGCAGAATAGTGATGAGACTGGTAAGTTGTTGTTGAACACTATATCACTATAATAAGTCTCAATAATTGATACTCATAAATCAGGGTTGTAGGGAGGTGCTAGGGAGGACTGGTGTCCTCAGAGGTTCAAGTGGGTGCTTGAACACAAGGAGTTGTAGCTTCCTTCTAGTTGGTGCTAGAGAAACTAGGGAGTTGTTGCTTCCTTCTAGTTGGTGCTAGAGAAACTAGGGAGTTGGTGCTTCCTTATAGTGGGGGCTAGAGAAAATAGAGAGTTGGTGCTCTCAGCAAGTTGCAGCTTGTGAAAACAGAGGTTGTAGCCTCACAATGAGTTGGTGCTCATATGTATGATAATGTAAAGAATGTAAACAATACTTATCATATAAATAAGAAGATGTTTTTACCCTTTATGGGTTTCCTCGGGAAATATTTGTATCTGTATATCTCATATATGTGACTGATGTTGAATGTGCCATTGCTTATTTCTCTGCATTATTGTGATCACCATTGAGTACCTTGTAAATAATTTAAAAGAAGCATAAGTGTTTAAGCACGGTAACAACTGATTCACCCCCCCTCTCAGTTGTCCAACAATTGGTATCAGAGCCGACCGCTTTTATCTAAAGGTAGATCCTAGAGCTTAAACATGTCAAGACATGAAGGAAATTCAATCAATAAGGCCCCTCTATTCAATGGAACAAAATTTTCCTTTTGGAAAGTTAGAATGAGAACCTACATAATGGCATTAGGTGCAGATGTTTGGGATGTAGTAGATACTGGTTATGTGAAGCTAGTTGTACTAGCCAATAAGGATGACAAACTAGAATTTAGCTTCAACGCTAAGGCTATGAATGCTATCTTAAGTGGGCTTGCAGAAGCAGAATTCGTAAAAGTTATGCATCTAGGAACTGCCAAAGAAATGTGGGACAAACTCATTAGCAGTTATGAAGGTAATGAAAAGGTAAAGGATGCCAAGATTCAAACCTACAGAATACAGTTTGAACAACTGAAGATGAAGGAAGATGAAACTGTTGGAAAATACTTTCTGAGAGTAGAAGAAATGGAAAATGAAATGAAGGCACTTGGTGAAACAATTAAGCAACCTTCTTTAGTTCAGAAAATCTTGAGATCTCTCCCAGATAGGTTCAACCCGAAGGTCTCTACTATAGAAGAACTTAATGATCTAAAAACCTTGGAGTTTGATCAACTTATAGGAACATTGACTACATATGAAATGAGAATAGTTAAAGATAAACCCACCTCAAGAGAAGCATCATTTAAAGCAGACAAGAATAAGGATTCTGAGCCCGATGAAATTGAAGAAAAGTTTGTGAAGAGACTGAAGAAGGGATCAGGTAAATACAAAGGAAAACTGCCTTCCAAATGTTTCAACTGTGGTAGGATAGGTCGTTTTGCAGATAAATGTCCCCATAAAGGAAATGATCAGGCATGTGATGATGAAGAGAAGTACAAACATAGAAATTTCTTTAAAGAGAAAAAATTTAAGAAGAAAAGTCTGTGCGTAAACAATGATGATGATTCTTCAGATGATAAAGAAAATGACTCCTCTATTGAAGATAAACTAAATGACTTCATACTTATGTCCAAAGAGGATTATGATAATAACAACATAGGGAGTGATGCTAATGAAGAAGAAGTTGTGGTTGACATGGAAGGAGAACTGATCAGTGCACTAGAAGATATTGACAGACTAAGAATCAAGAACATAAAGCAAAGAAAATTGTTGATACAGTTCGAGAAAGACAGTAAAATACCTGATGAAGACCTTTTCCTACTAAAAGTAGAATTAGAAGAGGAAAAAAAAATAGAACACATTCTGAAACGACAGTTATCAAAAAAGAAGGCAAGATGTGAAGCATTAGAAGAAGAAGTAATGAAAACTAGGAAAGAGATGGAGAAGTTTCAAGCCTTGTATAATCAAAATCTGTCAAGTATCAAAGCCTCAGAAGGATTAGCCACCATCCTGAATCAACAAAGGAATCTAAAGTTGAAAACTAGTTTGGGTTATGAAGAGGGATCAAGTAGTGGCAAGCCAAGAAATGAAGAACCCATCAAGTTTGTCAAATGTACAACCAATAACAACAACGAAACTGCAGGAACAAAGGAAGACAATCAGCTGCTCAGGACGAGTAAAGAAAAAGATGCTAGAACTGAATCTGTAGAACAAAGAAGTAATGCGCTCACTGCTGAAAGACGTCATCAGCCTGGAAGAAATCGATTTGCAAAGACAACCATTTCCCAGGTACAAAGAATTTTTCCATGGCTATTGTTTCTACTGTTCTAACTTTGGTCACAAAGCTGTAAATTGTTCCTTAAGACTTAGACATGAGCAACTAAGATTTCAAAGGAATAAATACTTCCCACAACAAAGAATGATACAACCAAGTAACAATCCTTCACATACTGCAAATTGCCAAATTAAGTCTAGACACATACAACAAAGGAGGCCAAGAAATAATCAACAGTCTATAAGTAGAAAATAATGCAACAATAAGTTTGACCTATTGAATAATGAGATTGAATGCTACACCTGTCATAACTTTGGACATAAATCTATTGACTGTTGGTTAAAGAACTATGAACCAGATTCGAAATCCCCTGCTGAAAATGTCAAGTTTTCGAAGAAGAAGGAAAGTGACAAGTGTGGATTAGTATTGTCCGCTAAAACAAAAATGAACCCTTGGTATGCTCCAAACACATGACAGGAGACAAAGGCAAGTTTCTATCTCTAAGTGAAAGAAAATCACGAAGCATAACCTTTGGAAATGATGCTCTAGGGAAAATAAATGGCAAAGGGATGGTGAGCTTAAGTAATGGAAAAGGAAAAGCCCAAGATGTTCTACTTGTGGATGGGCTGAAACATAATCTGATCAGTGTAAGTCAAATGTGTGACAGAGGATGCAAAGTGGTGTTCACATCCAAGGACTGCAAGATAAATTCTGTAAACTTAGGACAAGTGGTGGCCAAAGACATAAGGACATAAAATAATGTATATGTGTTGAAAGAAAATAGAGAAGAATGTCATCTAAGAAAACATGATGAAAGTTGGTTATGGCATAGGAGACTTGGACATCTAAACTTTGACCACTTAATCAAACTCAAAAACCTCAAGGCAGTAAAAGATCTTTCGAGAATATCAAAGCCCTAAGATTCAATGTGTAAACCCTGTCAAGTAGGGAAGCAAAACAAGACACAGTTTAAATCCAAGAGCTTTACCTCAATAGAGAAACCACTCCAACTAGTTCATATGGATTTATGTGGACCATCAAGATAGGAAGGCACAGGGAAAGAAAACTACTTCATGTTGATTATCGATGATTACTCCAGACTTACCTGGGTTGCCTTTCTCAAGGAAAAGGTTGAAGTATTTGAGAAGTTTAAAATATTTAAGGCTTTAACTGAGACTCAAACAGGCAAAAGATTAAAGGCAGTAAGATCAGACTGGGGAGGAGAGTTTATGTTAAGAGACTTCAAGGAATTTTGCGATGAGCATGGGATCAAGAGAGAATACACAATATCAAGAAATCCATGACAAAATGGAGTTGTTTAGAGGCAAAACAGAACAGTGCAGGAAATGGCCAGGTCAATGATGAATGAGAAGAACATTGGCCAAAATTATTGGGTAGAAGCAATACACACAAGAGTTCATGTTCTTAACAAAGCTCACCTCGGACCACAAAGTGACAAGACACCTTATGAACTGTGGTTTGGGATACCTTCTTCAATTAAACACTTCAAAGTCTTTGGGAGTAAATGCTACATAAAGAATAATGATGAGAACCTCGACAAATATGATGACAGGGATGATGAAGGTATCTTCTTAAGGTATGCTACAAATAGTAGAGGATATAGATGCTATAATAAGAGGCTACATAAAATGGTTGACTGTATTGATGTAAAAGTTGATGAAGGAATCCCAGCAAGAGAGATGTACAGTAATGAGTCTTCTACAGAAGACACAACTAAAGCTGAAGATGAATAGGTCCAAGAATCAGAAAATGAAGACTCTGAATCAAATGAAGACTCGGACACTTAGACAGACTCAAATCAACAGTCAACTTCAAATTCCTCCTCCATAATCATTTAAAAGAATCATCCTGCAAGTCAGATAATTGGAGAAAAAGACAAAGGTGTACAAACTAGGAGAAAGCTAATTAAAAACATCGAACAGTCTCATATAGCCTTCATATCCATGCTGCAACCCAAGAATTTTAATGAAGCCAACAAATATGACCACTGGGTTAAAGAAATGAATGATGAACTTGATCAGATTGAGAAAAACAATACATGGGAGATGGTTCAGAGACTAGAAGGTAAAAATATCATTGGTTCCAAATGGATCTTTAAGAACAAGTTGAATGAGCAGGGACAAGTTGCCAGGAACAAAGCAAGATTGGTCTGTAAAGGCTAAGCTCAAATACAAGGACTAGATTTTGATGAAACATTTGTGCCCATAGCAAGGTTGGAAGCTATCAGAATATTTCTTGCCTATGCTTGTCATAAACGGTTTAAAGTCTATCAAATGAATGTGAAGTCAACTTTTCTAAATGGAGATTTAAATGAAGAAGTCTATATGAAACAACCGGAGTGTTTCGAACTGTCTGGTAACCTTGACTTAGTATGCAAGCTAAAGAAAGCTTTAAATGGGTTAAAACAAGCCCCTCGAGCCTGGTATCACAGACTGGATACCTATCTTAAAGACAAGGGGTTCAAGAGAGGAACAACTGACAGTAATCTGCATATTAAAACAAAGGATAATGATTTTCTCATCGTATTGGTCTATGTGGATAACATCATCTTCGGATGTAATAAGGATCCATTGGTACAATGGTTTGCTTCTGCCATGGAATCTGAGTTTGAAATGTCCATGATAGGAGAACTGTCATTTTTTCTTGGTTTGAAAATTACTCAAAGGTCTGAAGGGATGTTCATTTCTCAAGAAAAATATCTATGAGAAATGTTGAAAAGGTTTCAAATGGAAGATTCTAAACCTGTGGGCACACCTATGGTTACTGGATGCAAATTAAGCAAGGATGATGACTCACCTGATGTTGATCAACATTCATATAGGTCAATGATAGGCATCCTGTTGTACATCACAACATCTCACCAAGACATAATGCATGTTGTAGGAATGGTTGGAAGATATCAGTCTGCACCTAAACAAAATCACTTACTAGCTGTCAAAAGGATATTCGAGTATCTGAAAGAAACAATGACTTATGGTCTATGGTATCCCAGAAATCAGAATTTTCGGTTAACTGCTTATTCAGATGTAGATTGGGCAAACTGTGTTGATGAGATAAAAAGCACCAGTGGAGGAGCATTCTTTCTGGGTGATTCATTAGTAGCATGGCTTAGTAAAAAGAAAGGTTCCATTTCTTTATCAACCACAGAGGCAGAGTACATTGATGTTGCTACTTGTTGCACTCAGGTATTATGGATGATTCAGACACTTGCAGACTTGGAGGTAAAATACGCTGCACCAATCCCAATTCATTGTGATAACACTAGTGCCATCAGTGTGTCTAAGAATCCTGTATTCCACTCCAAGACCAAGCATATTCCCATAAAATACCATTTTCTGAGAGAGCAAGTCACCAACCAGGTTGTTCAGGTTTAGTACATTCCAACCATAGAAGAAATAACAGACATTTTTACTAAACCCCTAGCTAAGACCCCTTTTGAATATCTCCGACAGAAGTTGGGAGTCACCCTGTTTCACACTGAAGAAAGTCCATCCTGCTAGGGGGAGTCTTATATTGATTGCATATATGATACCTCCTAAAAATACTGCCACAGCTCAGAGGGAGCATGCTTTCTTCGACATTGATGTCAAAGGGGGAGAAAAGGATAGGTCAGGGTTCCTTTGTTTCCATCAATGCCAAAGGGGGATATTGTTGGCATGTTTAACAGGCGGAGTATTCTTGAAATTGATGGCAAGATCAGAGTATGCATCGATGGCAAATTAGGGACATAGTAAGCTCAAGAGGAATTAGCGCAGAGTCGAACGTAGTGCGAAGGTGTGCTTGTTCATTTGATGGAAAACAAGTAGGCAAGGAAGACCAGCAGCACAACGATGATCGAATGACAAGATCAAAGTGTTGGTCAAACTCCATTTCGGAGTTTCGACTACCGAGATTTCGGATATCGGTAGTTGGAGATGTCAAGAACTCCCACTATAGGAGTCTCGGAGTGTCGACTACCGGGATTTTGGATACCGGGAGTTGGAGATGTCAATAACTCCCACTATAGGAGTCTTGAAGTCACAAAATGCAAAATCGCAATACAACTTGAACCGTTGGATCAAGGAAAAATATGGACCATCGATCCAAGAAGAAGACGTGGCAAAAGATCATGTTTTTTGCTGACTGAAAATTCAAAGGAATGAAATGCTCCAACCTTTCAACTCGCGAAGTAGCGAAATGTGAAATCCCAAAAACCCGAAATAGGCGCACCACTCAGAGTTTTGAATACCGGGAGATGGAGAAGTCAAGAGTCGAGACTCTCATCATCAGGAGTCCCGAAGTGTCGAAATGTGAAATCCAAAAAACTCGAAAAAGGTGCATCACTCGAAGTATTTGATACCGGGTTTTCGTATATAGGGAGATGGAAATGACAAAGACTCTCATCATAAAGAGTCCCGAAGTCGCGAAACCTGAAGTTGCGAAATGATAAAACACTCCACAATGGAGTTTTGGATACCGGGAGGTTGAGATGTTAAGAGTCAGGACACTACATCACAAGAGTCCCAAAATCATGAAACCCGAAGTCACGAAATAATAAAGACTCCATACCAGATTTTTTGATACCAGGAGTTCGAGGAGCCAAGAGTGAAGATTCTTCATCTCAGTAGTCCCAAAATCGCAAAACCTGAAGTCGCAAAATGTGATTCGTGAAAATTAGAAATGTTGGAGTACTGGACCGTTGATCTAACTCCATTTCGGAGTTTCAGATACTGGAACTTGGAGGTGTCAATAACACTTCACCACATGAATGTCGAAGTGCCAAAATGTGAAATCATGAAAAGCACTTTATGGATAAGCGCTTGGTCTTGGCCATGGTCATATCGAGGAAGGAGCTAGTCCATGCTAAACCCCATTTCGGGGATCGGGAGTTGGAGAATCCCCAAAATGCGAAATAGTGAAATGTAGTTTCGAACTAACCGATGGTCACCGCTCGTGGTCACATCGATGGAATATGGGGGAAGGAGCTAGTGCAGACAAGCTCCTTTTTGGAGTTTCGGGGATTGTGACTGGGAGTTTCGAGACACTTGGTCACACGAATGCCGAATTTTCGAATGCCAAAATGCCAAAATGATGAAATGTCTATATAGCTAGTGGTCACCACCGATAGTCATGCAAGAGGAAGGAGCTAGCATAGTTGGGCTCTATTTCAAGGTTCGCATTGTAACTGCAAAGAAACTACTAATGGTTTCTACCATAGGTGTGGAAAATACTTCTGTGTAACTTCCAGAGGAGCGGAAGAGTCTAAGGGAACCTTCCAGTGGAATGAGGACTGGCCATAGAGGTGATTGACAACTAGAAGAGAGTTTAAAGCTTTTGACTGCAACAAAGAGGTGAATATCGACTATGCCAAAGAAGACAACGAGTCTCATTTGCTAGAGAGGATGAGGAATCTCAATGTAAAACCCAGTGATGTTGGATGCGTGGGTTTAATAGCCATAGAAGATGAAGAGTTGCCATGATGAACAAGTAGAGGAAACGACATGCAGACCATGCAAAACCACTTCATACAGTGAATGCACAAGATGTATGGGGAGGATAATAATGGGGGACAAAGAAGAGATTGAGAGTTGTTGTTGTGGTAAGGGATGCATATGTGAAGAAGGAAGTGGAGTGCAGTAGCTGAAAGTGACAGAAGACAAAAGGTGTATTGAATCGGAATGGTGCAGAAAGCACAAGAGGCAGAAGAACATAAAATGACAATGGAAGCCTGCAGAAAGACAGTGAGGAAGACAGAGCAGTGAAATCTTGCAGAATAGTGATGAGACTGGTAAGCGATTGTTGAACACTATATCACTGTAATAAGTCTCAGTAATTGATACTCATAAATCAGGGTGGTAGGGAGGTGCTAGGGAGGACTGGTGTCCTCAAAGGTTCAAGTGGGTGCTTGAACACATGGATTTGTATCTTCCTTCTAGTTGGTGCTAGAGAAACCAGGGAGTTGGTGCCTCCTTCTAGTTGGTGCTAGAGAAACTAGGGAGTTTGTGCTTCCTTTTAGTGGGGGCTAGAGAAAACAGAGAGTTGGTTCTCTCAGCAAGTTGCAGCTTGCAAAAACAGAGGTTGTAGCCTCACAATGAGTTGGTTCTCATATGTATGATAATGTAAAGAATGTAAATAATACTTATCATATAAAGAAGAAGAGGTTTTTACCCTTTATGGGTTTCCTTGGGAAATATTTGTCTCTGTGTAACTCATATATGTGACTAATGTTGAATGTGCCATTGCTTATTTCTCTGCATTATTGTGATCACCATTGCATGCCTTGTAAAGAATTTAAAAGAAGCATAATTGTTTAAGCATGGTAACAACTGATTCACCCCCCCTCTCAGTTGTCCAACAATTGGTATCAGAGCCAACCCCTTTTATCTAAAGGTAGATCCTAGAGCTTAAACATGTCAAGCCATGAAGGAAATTCAACCAATAAGGCCCCTCTATTCAATGGAACAAACTTTGCCTTCTAGAAAGTTAGAATGAGAACCTACATAATGGCTTTAGGTGCAGATGTTTGGGATGTGGTAGATATTGGTTATGTGAAGCCAGTTGTACTAGCCAATAAGGATGACAAACTAGAATTTAGCTTCAACGCTAAGGCTATGAATGCTATCTTGAGTGGGCTTGCAGAAGAAAAATTCGTAAAAGTTATGCATCTAGGAACTGCCAAAGAAATGTGGGACAAACTCATTAGTAGTTATGAAGGTAATGAAAAGATAAAGGATGCCAAGCTTCAAACCTATAGAATACAATTTGAACAGTTGAAGATGAAGGAATATGAAACTGTTGGAAAATACTTTTTGAGAGTAGAAGAAATGGTAAATGCAATGAAGGCACTTGGTGAAACAATTAAGGAACCTTCTTTAGTTCAGAAAATCTTGAGATCTCTCCCAGATAGGTTCAACCCGAAGGTCTCTTCTTTAGAAGAACTTAATGATCTAAAAACCTTGGAGTTTGATCATCTTCTAGGAACATTGACTACATATGAAATGAGAATAGTTAAAGATAAACCCACCTCCATAGAAGTATCATTTAAAGCAGACAAGAATGAGGATTCTGAGCCTGATGAAATTGAAGAAAAAATTGTGAAGAGACTGAAGAAGGGATCGGACAAATACAAAGGTAAATTGTCTTTCAAATGTTTCAACTGTGGTACGATAGGTCATTTTACAAATAAATGTCCCCACAAAGGAAAGGATCGGGCATGTGATGATGAGGAGAAGTACAAACACAAAAATTTCTTTAAAGGGAAAAAATTTAAGAAGAAAATTCTATGCGTAAACAATGATGATGATCCTTCAGATGATGAAGAAAATGACTCCTCTATTGAAGATAAACTAAATGAATTCATACTTATGGCCAAAGAGGATTACGATAATAACAACACAGGGAGTGATGTTAATGAATAAGAAGTTGTGGTTGACATGGAAGGAGAACTGATCAGTGCACTAGAAGAGGTTGACATACTAAGAATCAAGAACAAAAATCAAAGACAATTGTTGATACAATTCAAGAAAGACAGTAAAAAACCTGATGAAGACCTTGTCCTACTAAAAGTAGAATTAGAAGAGGCAAAGAAAATCGAAGACATTATGAAACGACAGTTATCAGAAAAGAAGGCAAGATGTGAAGCATTAAAAGAAGAAGTAGTGAAAACTAGGAAAGAGATGGAGAAGTTTCAAGCCTTGTATAATCAAAATATGTCAAGTGTCAAAGCCTCAGAAGGATTAGCCACCATCCTGAATCAGAAAAGGAATCCAAAGTTGAAAACTGGTTTGGGTTATGAAGAGGGATCAAGTAGTGGCAAGCCAAGAAACGAAGAACCCATCAAGTTTGTCAAATGTACAACCAATAACAACAACGAACCTGCAGGAACAACGGAAGACAATCAGTCGCCCAGGACGAGTAAAGAAAAAGATGCCAGAACTGAATCTGTAGAACAAAGATGTCAAGTTAGGGTGCCTTTGTTTCCATCAATGCCAAAGGGGGATATTGTTGGCATGTTTAACAGGTAGAGTATTCTTGACATTGATGGCAAGATTAGAGTATGCATTGATGGAAAATTAGGGACACAGTAAGCTCAGGAGGAATTAGCGTAGATTCGAACGTAATGCGAAGCTGTGCTTGTTCATTTGATGACAAACAAGCAGGCAAGGAAGACTAGCAACGCAACGATGATCGAATGGCAAGATTGAAGTGTTGGTCAAACTACATTTTAAAGTTTCGACTACCGGGATTTCAGATACCAGGAGTTGGAGATGTCAAGAACTCCCACTATAGGAGTCCCGAAGTCGCGAAATGATAAATTGCAATATAACCTGAACCATTGGATCAAGGACAAATCTAGACCATCGATCCAAGAAGAAGACGTGGTGAAAGATCATGCTTTCGCTGACTGAAAAGTCAAAGGAATGAAATGCTCCAACCTTTTAACTCGTGAAGTCGTGAAATGCGAAATCCCAAAAACCCAAAACATGCGCACCACTCGGAGTTTTGAATACTAGGATTTCGGTTACCAGGAGATAGAGAAGTCAAGAGTTGAGACTCTCATCATCAGGAGTCCTGAAGTGCCAAAATGCGAAATCCCGAAAACCCAAAAAAAGCGCATCACTCAAAGTATTCCATACCGGGATTTTGGATACCAGGAGATGGAAATGACAAAGACTCTCATCATAAAGAGTCCCGAAGTCACGAAATGATAAAAGACTCCACACTGGAGTTTATGATACCGGGAGGTTGAGAGGTCAAGAGTCAGGACACTACATCACAGGAGTCCCAAAATCACGAAACCCGAAGTCGCAAAATGATAAGGACTCCACACCAGAGTTTCAGATACCGGGAGTTCGAGGAGACAAGAGTGAAGACTCTTCATCTCAGGAGTCCCAAAATTGTGAAACCCAAAGTCACAAAATGCAATTCACTGAAATTAGAAATGCTGGAGTACCGGATCGTTGATCCGACTCCATTTCGGAGTTTCGGATACCGGAACTTAGAGGTGTCAAGAACACTTCACCACAGGAACGCCAAAGTGTCGAAATGCGAAATCGAGAAAATCACTTTGTGGATAAGTGCTTGGTCTTGGCCATGGTCATATCGAGGAAGGAGCTAGTCCATGCTAAACCCCATTTCATGGATCGGGAGTTGGAGGAGTCAAGGGACTGCCTGGAGAATCCCTGAAATGCGAAATAGTCAAATGCAGTTTTGAAATAACTGATGGTCACCACCTATGGTCACATCGACAGAATATGGGGAAGGAGCTAGTGCAGAAAATCTCCTTTTCAGAGTTTCAGGGATCGCTACTGGGAGTGTCAAGACACTTGGTCACACGAATGCCAAATTTCTGAATGCCAAAATGCCAAAATGATGAAATGTCTATATAGTTGGTGGTCACCGCCGACAGTCATGCAAGAGGAAGGAGATAGCATAGTTGGGCTCTATTTCAAGGTTTGCATTGTAACTGTAAAGAAACTATTGATGGTTTCTACCAGAGGTGTGGAAAAGAATTCTGTGTAACTGCCAGAGGAGTGGAAGAGTCTAAGGGAACCTTCCAGTGGAATGAAGACTGGCCATAGAGGCAATTGATAGTTGGAAGAGTGTTTAAAGATTGTGACTGCAACTGTAAGGTAGCTAGAGAGGTAGTGGGGGGGCCCAGAGGGCCCATAGTGATAATAGTGGAGGTCATTCAATGTAAGGTGGACTAGGTCCACTATATTATTAAATAAGAC
>ML800400.1:141967-169400 GCA_009831015.1 Picea engelmannii
TATAATAAATGTAAGAGGACTTCTTAGAAGGTTCTACTTCTAGAAGATTCCTCCTCTAGAATGTTCTTAGGTGATGGTAGCACTATATAAAGGGGTTCAAGAAATGTAATGAGACATGAAGAGAAGTATTGTATTTGGAGTTGTAGCTCAATAGGAGGATGCCCCCTCGAAGAGGCAAGTGAACAGGAGAGGATCCCTTCCATAATAGGATCCATTGTATGGTGTTGCCCTACCTCAAGGGTTTGGTAATAATAAAGTGTGGTTTTTTCTATCTTGTTTGTGGATCTATTGTGTATTTAGTATTTGTGGTGATTATATTTGTATATCTATTCAGGTTCTTAACAAGTGGTATCAGAGAACTTTCCTTGGCCGGAGTTGTGGGCAAATATTTTTTATTTTTGCAGATTTTTTTTTTCGGAGAAGAAAAAAGAGGGCCTCGACATTCCAGACATTTTCTGTATATTTCTGTGCAAAATTTGCAGAAAAGGGTTTTATATCTGAGTTCCTCTCAGAAAAACACCCAAGTTGAAAAAAAAAATCATCCAAAACAGAGCCCGGAAGGTCAATATATTGAGGTTTTAAAATCTGCAATTTTTCAGGGTTTTTCTGCGGACGGCGATGCGATTTATTTTTATTTCTGTAACATTTGGAGGTCGAATTTGCCCAAATAAATTATAGATCTGAGTTCCTCTCACAATTTCACCCAATTTCAAAAAAAAAAATCAGCCGAAATGGAGTCCGGGAAATGAAGTTATGAGCATTTTAACTTCAACAGTTTTTTAGGGTTTTTCCAGAAAAAGCCGTGATTTTCTGCCGTAACTTATTGGGTGAGTTCATAGGATGCTTAGATGACTATTTCTTCTCAAAACCTAAAAGAAATTCTTGAATAATTCAAAGTTCAATTGTTTGACACATTGGATGTATTTGCACATGGCCTCACAGACCACCTCACAGATAGTCTCATAGATGGCCTCAATGATAGTTTTCATAGTATTCAAAATTCATTGAATAACATGCAGGAGAGATTTCTTATGGAGGGCCTCAGGGATGAATATAATCAAGAAATATATGCTTGGTATGATTTTGAGGCAGATTGTGATGATTGGTATATAGATAGTTGTCATTTTTGGGATGACAACCACTTTCATATTTTATTTGATGACTCTACCCCACCTTCTGTAGAGAACATCAAAGTCCCACATCAGGAGCTAGTTACCAGCATTCACTCTAGATATTCTACAGTGGTATTATTCATTCCAGATTCTGCTACGACCTTTTTCCACTATGTGTATGGATATTCTTATTTAGATCCACATGACAGGTGTCAGTATTTGGAGCATCATTTTGAGTTGGTTATTGGGTTACAAAATCTTCCACGGGGAGTTCACATGAGCACTTGGACATGGGACCCTATCTTACAATGGTGGTTGGACTACATCAACATGGTGGCTTTCCTTTCTACACGGGACCTTGGTTCTCCAGTCTTCTTCAGCATTATGGTCCACAATTATCTATGGGACCCTGGTATATGGTTGTACATCAAGTGTTGAGGACAACGCTTTCATAAAAGGGATGGAATGTAAGGTAGCTAGAGAGGTAGTGGGGGGGCCCAGAGGGCCCATAGTGATAATAGTGGAGGTCATTCAATGTAAGGTGGACTAGGTCCACAATATTATTAAATAAGACCCACTATGGTATTTAGATATAATAAATGTAAGATGACTTCTTAGAAGGTTCTACTTCTAGAAGATTGCTCCTCTAGAATGTTCTTAGGTGATGGTAGCACTATATAAAGGGGTTCAAGCAATGTAATGAGACATGAAGAGAAGTATTGTATTTGGAGCTGTAGCTCAATAGGAGGATGCCCCCTCGAAGAGGCAAGTGAAAAGGAAAGGATCCCTTCCATAATAGGATCCATTGTATGGTGTTGCCCTACCTCAAGGGTTTGGTAATAATAAAGTGTGGTTTCTTCTATCTTGCTTGTGGATCTATTGTGTATTTAGTATTTGTGGTGATTATAATTGTAGATCTATTCAGGTTCTTAACAACAACAGAGAGGTGAATCTCGACTATGCCAAAGAAGACGACGAGTCTCATCTGCCAAAGAGGCTGAGGAATCTCAGCGTAACACCCAATGATGTTGGACGCGTGGGTTTAATAGCCAGAGAAGTTGAAGAGTTTCCATGATGAACAGGCAGAGGAAATGACATGCAGACCATGTAGAACCACTGCATACAGTGAATTCACAAGATGCATGGGGAGGATAAGAATGGGGGACAAAGAAGAGATTGAGAATTGTTGTTGTGGTAAGGGATGCATCTGTGAAGAAGGAAGTGGAGTGCAGTAGTTGAAAGTGACAGAAGACAAAAGGTGCATTGAATCAGAATGGTGCAGAAAGCACAAGAGGCAAAAGAATAGAAAAGGGAAATGGAAGCATGAAGAAAGACAGTGAGGAAGATAGAGCAACAAAATCTTGCAGAACAGTGATGTGACTGGTAAGTTATTGTTGAACACTATATCACTGTAATAAGTCTCAGTAATTGATACTCATAAATCAGGGTGGTAGGGAGGTGCTAGGGAGGACTGGTGTCCTCAGAGGTTCAAGTGGGTGCTTGAACACATGGAGTTGTAGCTTCCTTCTAGTTGGTGCTAGAGAAACCAGGGAATTGGTGCTTCCTTCTAGTTGGTGCTAGAGAAACCATGGAGTTGGTGCTTCCTTCTAGTGGGGGCTAGAGAAAATAGAGAGTTGGTGCTCTCAACAAGTTACAGCTTGCAAAAACAGAGGTTGTAGCCTCACAATGAGTTGGTGCTCATATGTATTATAATGTAAATAATGTAAATAATACTTATCATATAAAGAAGAAGAAGTTTTTACCCTTTATGGGTTTCCTCTGTGTATCTCATATATGTGATTGATGCTGAATGTGCCATTGCTTATTTCTCTTCATTATTGTGATCACCATTGAGTGCCTTGTAAAGAATTTAAAAGAAGCATAATTTTTTAAGCATGGTAACAACTTATTCACCCCCCCTCTAAGTTGTCCAACACAGCCTTCGTACATGGTAAAAATGAGCATTTTCTCGATACTTCTAGAAGGAGAAGCTTCTATGGTGAGGTGGCCTCCGAATGGTTTGGATCTTACTCGCTTTCATGATTTATTGGGATCATCCTAACCTCCTCACCTTATCCTCTTCAACTTATAAAAGGAGAGGAGCTCTCATGTAGAAAGTTGGTTGGATTTGGTTTGGAATTATTAGTTTGGTTAGAGTGGCTTTGAGCTTTGTTTTTGTCAAGATAGATGTCAGATCTATAGACTCAGAGATCTTTGATCAAAAGTGTGTGGGAAGCAAGGGGTTGTCGAAAGGAACCTTATGACATCAAGGCATCTGGTTGCAATATCTCTTCCTATTATTAATATAATACAGTGGCATGTTTCTTTCCCATAGGTTGTCATTGAATATACTTCTACTGCCTTCACTTTGGTTGGTTTGTGTCTCACTGCAGGATCAATATCACAAGAGCACCAGAGTGAAACAAGAACAACAAAGACATAAGGAAGCGACACTTAAAGGTATGTCTCTCGTATTTTGTTCGATAGTAAATTAGATGATTAGAGCCTAGGGAAAGCGCCATGTTCTGTCTTGTTTTTTTATAGATCTAGGTGGATCTAGGGAGATTAGTTTATGTCCACATTTACCAATTTATCAATAACAAAATTGGTGAATCCACTGGGGAACATAATTTTTTCCTAGTTTTCCTTGTTTTCTTGCTTTGATTACTTGGTTTCTACTCTCTGAGTCACTGGGAGATCCATCTTGACTCTCTGACTATTTAACTTCACTAGAAAACCTTCTTAATTTTAATTTTTTTCCATTTTTTGCTTGATTTTCGCACCCTGCTTTGAGGGACAGTGCAACGAATTATGATTTCCGCACCCTACCTGTTTAGACCAGTGCGGAAAATCCACACCATACCCATTGTCGGCCTATGTCGATCAAGGATTTTCACACTGTGTTAGTCTACAGCCTATGGAAATTATGAAAATTTTGATTTTTGATGGTTTTCCCTGCCCAGACCTTGGATTTGGTTTTAGGGTGATTTGTTGGGTCTGATTACAGTCTGCTTGACAAAATTTGAATCTGATTTCAGCCATCCATGCCTCATTTTTTCTTTGTTTTCTTTTGAAATATTTGATCTCTTCCTTTAAGCGTCTTTCTGCTACAAAGCATTGTTTTTTCTTTAGAATTGTTTGGTGAAAGAATTTATTTTTATTTTATTGAATAGTTTGTGTTAAAAGAGAATTTTTTTTTGGTTTCCTTGTTTCATGTCTATTTTCTATTTCTTTTAGCTATCTTTGAAACAAAAGAGATTTAATTTCTTGCTTTGTATTAGATTGGGGGCATCCTTGCATTTGAAGCAGCAAAATTGCATGATTCTTGGCATTTTTTGGTCTTAAATTCTGAAAAATTTTCCCCCTCATGGATGGGGGGGGGGAGCATGAATCGTGTATTGGTGTATAGTCTATTTTTCTCATTTCTTGAAAATATTGCTATTGATGAGTTTTAAAATTTCGAGACATTGTGCATATGGGAATGATAAATGTTTTATCCTTCTTGTCGCATAGCTTTCATCAAAATGAAAAGATTGCATCTTCATCTCTTTGCATAACTTTTGAGTCGGTCAAAACACGATATTGTCCATGCCATATTCCTTTTGAGTAACAACAGCCTTAAAAATAAAGCGCTTATAAAAATTTATTAGAAATTTTTATATTTTCTGGTAGCAAACCTACATTAGATTAGTTGTAGGGCTTTGGAATAGGTGTGAAAGATAAATTTCCAAAGCTAAAAACAAACATAGAATCTTGCGTTAGGGAGCGGTGAAATCCACTTATTACATTTTGTCCTGGGAATCCCTTCTAACACAAGGGTTAATCACGAGGTCACA
The DNA here is from genome assembly GCA_009831015.1 of Picea engelmannii. NCBI lineage: Eukaryota > Viridiplantae > Streptophyta > Pinopsida > Pinales > Pinaceae > Picea > Picea engelmannii. The sequence continues at coordinate 146,916 of ML800400.1, forward strand.
TTGAGACTAGCAGAGTTACTCACCCTACTTTGTTGGTCTTGGTATAGATATTTCATGTATTATGGGGGTCGCTTGAAGTTATACCCACAAGGATGAGTGGAAGCCTTTCAAGTTGATTTTGGGCTAGATACCTTACCTTTGCACGTGGATCGGACTATCGATTGTTTCCCTAGGCATCACTGTAGTAATTGGTAACCTTAGTGGCCTATCTTCTTAGGATCTCACATGAGGTGACTGTGGAGGGGCAAGTCTTCACAGTACCTGGAATCGACGTTGGCCAAACTCACTCGGGCTCCTTGGAGGGTATACCCACAATTATGTGTGGGAGCTTGCACCAAGGCGTAAGTTCGTTAAGCAGATTGTCAACATAACTTTTCCACTTGCTCTATCTCATCCCCTTCTTACTTTGTTCCCACAATGTTGGATTTCATCACCAACTAGTGTGCTCATTGTGAGAAGGTTTTGTCTGCTTGCTTGCTTGCTAGATTTTTATCATGTGCTATTTGTTTTCCCTAGTAGAATCTAGATAGGATTTTTCTTTTAATGGAGTCAATTCCTGAAATGACCAATGAAGGAACCTCTGCTCCAGGGGAACCTTTTGTTTTTCCTTCTTACGAAAACATTGGTTCTCCTCACATCGCTACTTTGAGCCTTCCAGGTCTCACAATTGGATTACCAGTATGGTTGTTTCCCACTCAGGTAATCCCAAATGTAGTAAGTTCTTTGGTTGTAAGCACTTCTCCCCAAGAACATCAACCTCATGTTGATCCTTCACCTTATTCACCAGTAAGATATTCTTCACCTTCTTCATTTGTAAGGTCTTCTTCCATTTCATCTTCTTCATCGAGTGAAATCTCCAAAGCTAGTAACTCGGTGGATAAGAAGAAGAAGAAACATAAGAATAAGAAGAAGAAAAATAAACAAGGGTCCAAACTTCCAACCACTGTCAGACATGTTGGAAAGAAACTAGTTACTCTTGATTGTGCTGGGAGTGTTGATGATGTCAAGATCACCCAAACAACCCATAAACCCAGGTACCCTTGCAGGCTTTGTAAGGGTATCCATCTTCTTAAACATTGCCCTAGTCTATCCAAGGTTATAGAAGCATGGTCTACACACCCTCGCCAAACTGTGTTGTCAGCCTCTGAACAACATGTTGATGACCTCCCGTATACTAGTTAAGATACCATTGGGAAGAAGAAAATTAGAGCCAAGTTCCTGTGTATGTTATGCAAAGGGAGTCATCTAACTCACCTTTTCCCTCGTATGGATGAAGCCTCAAAATTCTTGGAAGACATGACTATTTCACATCCTCAACTTCCAGTTGTTTATCGCAAGCTTACTCTCGACCCACATGTAGTTTATGGAATGATCAATCCGTCCCCTTCATCGATAAATCTAGTTGATCATGTAGTCAACCTGGTCACTTATTTAGTCGAACCAATTGACCAAGTGGTCGATCCAATCCCATCCTCGGTCGATCCCACTCTCCCATTAAAGAGTGAAACCCAAGTGGTTGATCTGATCCCATCCTTGGTCAATCCCACTCTCCCACCAGAGAGTGAAACCCAAGTGGTCGATCCGTCTCCACCCGTTGACCCCATTCTCCCCTTGGAGAATGAAACCCAAGTGGTCTATTTAATCTTGTCATCAGTCAATCCTACACTCCCGCAAGAGAGTAAACCTGATATTGCCCACATTTTTCTCATTGATACAGACTATATCATGCTGGGGGGTATTCCTCTTTCTCCCATGGAACCCCCTCCAAGTAATGAGGCCATCCATTTTGATTGGGGTGAACTAATTGGACCTTGTCTTACCTCTCACATTCCTTTCCAGATTACAATGAAATTTTGTGGTTGGGACGTTCCTCAGACGCTGATAGATGAAGCTGCGTCTATTAGTATTTTTTCCTCTTTTGCTTGGCAATATTTGGGTTGTCCTCAGCTTGCCCCAGTTATGAAAAATATGTTAGCTTTTAAAAGAATAACCAATCAACCTTTAGGGACCCTTCCTTAGTTTCCTGTAACTTTGGGAGGGAAAACTGTCTTTATTTACATCATGGTAGTCCAAGACCCCTTGGATTTTTCTTTACTCCTTGGGCGGGATTATGTCTATGCCATGAAATCTATTGTGTCCACTCTTTTTCGTGTGATATCTTTCCCTCATGATGGAAGAATGGTGACTATTGATCAACTTTCATTTTTTGTCCCTGACTTGACCATCAACTCAATGAACTCCCTAAACAATTCTTATATGCAGATGGTATCACCCCTACCATAGGTCAATTATGTGGTGTTGTCTCCCATGACTTCAGCTTCTGATGAATTAGATCTGGAAGTCAACATGGTGATTTCTTCGATAGGTTTTTTAGAGCATGATCTCATTACCCCTATTGCGACCATCGACATGGTGTCCTTCCAGAGTGTTGTTCTTTTGTCGAGTGAAGATCTCTTGGAGGCCATGACCAAGTTTTGTCCCTTGACATGGTGTCCTTCCAGAGAACTATCCTCTTGGAAGCCATGATCAAGAAGAGAGATTTGAACATGGTTCTCTGATTTCAAGCTCATTAAAAAATGAAACCAGCTTTGAGCATGGTTCTTTGATTTCAAGCTCGTTAAAAAAATGAAACTAGCTTTAAGCATGGTTTTCTGCTTTCAAGTTCGTTAAAAAATGAAACCAGTTATGAGGATAGTTTTTTCATCTATGTGGCAAGCTCGTTAAAAAATGAAACAGAGGTCTGGGGATTGAATCTGGATTCACGAGCATAGTTCTTCTCCCATGTCAAGATCATTAAAAAATGAAACAACTTCCCCCTCTCTGTTTGAGTCAAGTCCTTCATATAGTATTTGAAGCTTCATTTCATTCTCCTTTGTAGTTGGACGAGATGAAGCTTAGGGGGCAATGCTTCCAGCCTCTGGACTTCATGCTAAAGTTGAGCCACTAGATTCTTAAGTTGGGGGATAAGTACCAACCATCCCTATGTTATGCGTTGGGAATTCCAAGCACAGTTTTCTATGGTTCAAGCTTGTGTAAAAATGAAACCACCTACCTCAAGCATAGTTTCCTATGGTTCAAGCTTGTGTAAAAATGAAACCAGGTCCAAGCATAGTTTTGTTTAGTTTTTAGGCTTGTGAAAAAATAAAATCTATCCCAAGCATAGTTTTGTTTTTTTTTAAATCTTGCGTAAAAATGAAAACAATCATGATCTTAGTATTTGTTTTTTCTCATGCTCGTAAATACATGAGAATAAGTCACCGAGCTTAGTCTTTGTTCTTTCTCATGTTCGTAAATACATGAGAATAAGTTACCGAGCTTAGTCTTTGTTCTTTCTCGTGCTCCTAAATCAATGAGAATGTAACCGAGTATACTTTTATCATTTTTTCAGACTCGTAAAGGTTATACGAAAAAGGAACCCCCTAGAGTTCCCTTTAAGCTCTTTTCAGACTCTCTAAACATGAAAATATTGTTGAGCGACCTTGTTATTTTCACGCTCGTGAAAGTATTTGAAGAAAATGTTTGTTGAGCAATATTTTATCTCTTTTTCGGTCTCATCAAACTAACTTACGAAAAATGAACTGAGAGAGTTCTCTTTAAGTGTTTTTCAGACTCTCTAAACATGAAAAACCCCTAAGTTTTCTTTCTTTGGACTCGTTAAACAAACATCGAAAGGTCCATATGGGACTGAACCACTCCTTCCTAGGGTTCGTTAAACATAATCTGAGGGACTTGTCTAAAGGATGAGCTTACATCAACAAGCATATGTTATCCTCCTCAAGTTTGCGTAAAAATAAAGAGGTACTCACCAGACATGGTGGGGGAAAAATTGGGAAAGAAATGTGTCTAAACCTGTATTCAATGGAAGAGTCACTTTTGAACATTACACTCTTTCACTCGCTTTGTGTCCAGGTTGTAAATCCACTTGTCTCTTGATCATACTCCTTTAAGATTACAAATTGGTTTGTGATCCCTGTTGTTGAGTCAGTTTTTCTGAGACATTTGTCATGTCATCAATATGTTCGAAGAGAAGTCTAAACCGGAAATCCTTCCATTGCATCGGCTACTTATACAGTCCTTAATCCTTCTATTGCATTGTCCATCCTTGAGTCAGTCCTGAATCACTAGTTACTCTGATCTACATCAAATCTTGTTACCCATTTTGTGTCATTGATGTGGGATACATTAAGGCCCTCATGTGACGAGTCTTTTCCTGTCGACTTCAACTCATTATCCAGAAATTAGACTTAGAAACTAATTGGTACCTTGGAACTTGCATGCCTTAATGGATGGTTTCCTCTCTTTAGACAGTGGGTTTTTATCATTGACCCCTGATCGAGAGATTCCGTCGAGTGTTCGACTTCAGCTCATTAATTCACATTCGTTGGATTGTACTAGAGTACCTTGGGAGTCATTGACATTAGTGGTGATTTCTCTCGCACTTGTTAATGGTATACACTAATGACCAGTAATCAAGTGGTTTCTACCATGTTCGACTTCAACACCTATAATCGCATGGCTAGATTCGTACTATAGAGTGGTGGAGATGAAGACCCTGGATCTTTTCTGATAGATTTAGATTGCATTGGAGTATATTCAGTTTGTAATGCTGCATAGATCCACATTGTATGTCTCGTGGCTATGTTCAAATTTGAGTCTTTAACACATAGATCCACAATGTATTTTTGGTGGCTAAGTTCATATTTGAGTCATAATGGCATGGATCCATAGTGTATGTTTGGTGGTGTTATAACCCTAATTTGCACCAAACATGCTTACCTGGCATCAGGTCATCTCATATTCCTTCTTTTCCAAGCCACTACTGAACAACTCTTCTAAAAAACTCCATTTTTAAAGGCCCACGCACCTTGCTCCACTATAGCCTAGGTCAGCCTTGGGAGGAGAGTTGTAGTCAAAGAGCGACCAAGCGTGAAGAGGGATCGATATGAAACGTCGGAAATAAAGTATGTTCACTTGATCTTCTTAATTGTGTATTTGCTTAAGAATAATGGGGATTAGGTATGGGATGATGGTAAAAAGTAGGAATCTTTAGGTCTTTTCTGCATGCATGATAAAACCCTAAGTGCTAGTCCGTAGGGGGATTTCCCACCCACAACATAATTGGCGACCATACTAGGGATTTCTCTCAGATTTTTCTAGGGATACTTTTTGGTAGTTTTAAATTGGTTTCATCACCTTTTTTTCGAGTTTCTGCAAGAGTCTGAGCTAGTAGGGATTTTGGTCTTCCATACCAATACTCCCTGCTTTCTTTTCTTGGATGCATTTTCTTTTCAGGATTCATAGAGGTACACGCGGCTTGTATAAGGCCTGCATGCGTGTACATACGCCCTACCTTCACACAACCCGCATGCATATGCCTGCTGATGAAGTGCTAGCTGCGTGTTTGAGAACCTAGGAAATCCTTCTCAAGAAGAGGCAGTCATCCTCTCCCCTGCATAAGTGATCCTTCTTAGGGATCATTTGGGTCCTTCTAGGTCTCTAATTGAACAATCCATAGTCAGGTAAAAACCTCAGATCAACTTTTTCCTTGCATCTTTTTCTGTCAAAGTAATTTTCTGTGTCTTCAAGGGATTCTGGTTCTCAATACCAGTACTCCCTACCTGAGCTTAGCCACTTTTCTTGCTTCTTTTGAGGAGAAATAGAGGCACACGTGGCCTGTAGTGGGCCTACACGCATGCATACACATCATGTCTTTGGGCAGCCCGCGTGCATACGCTGGTTGTTGAAGTGACAGTCGTGTTTCTATCTAGAAACTTTTGAGGAGGGAGTTATCCTCTTCCATGTCAAGTTTTTACTTCCCAAGTTTTTCTTGTTTCTTTCTAGTCTCTGTCATAATCATTTTTAGCCTAGTTTGTATTCCAGCATAGCTTGATTTTTCATTTCAAATATTTTTTGTGTTTCCTAGCTTTTTTAACTTATTTTTATCTTGAAATTTTAAGAAAAATGAGTTGCATTTTGAAAAAAAAATCCCCCTCATGGACGGGGGGGGCCATGAATCGTGCATTCATCAGTTTTTTTTAGAATCTTTTGTTATTTCTGCTTTGATTGGAAGAAAATATAAAAAAAAAAACTTAGTTTGTTAGATCTCTTTCTTTCCTGACATTTTCTTTGCATTGTTATTTGAAAAAGAAAAGAAATTAGCATATTGTTGTGTTTTCTTCTCATCTTAAAAGTATTTCAAAAAAATATATATATAATCATTCTTTGCCAGTGTTCATATAAGTTTCATCATTTTTCGCAAGAGTCTTAACACCATCAGTTGCGCTACCGTACCCTTTTGAGTAAATCAAGCCAGTAAAAAGAACGCTAATTAAAATTTACTAGACTTTATGTTTGTAGGGTCCATCAACTAGATTAGGTTAGAGCCTTGATTTAGGTTGGAGAGGAAACTCTTCAAGGCTATAAAAAAAACATACGATTCTATGCTAAGGAGTGTAGAAGTCCAGTAACATGGAAATTATCCGGGACCCCTCTATAACATAGGGGCTAAACACAAGATCGTGTGCGAAAAGGTAGCGGAGATAACCCCTCCAAAGCTGGACCAAGCGTAGTGGGGAACGCATATAGAGGAATTGTCTTGGGATTCCGTTGATCACATTTGCCACGGAGCTTCATGGGTCTTCAATCCGTTTGAGGTCCTCAGTCGTCTTTCATAACACTTTCTTTCGATACCCTTGATAGGTTTTGGGCTTGATACCCTGCTCATTGCAGTCCACTCGACTGTTGACTATACCCACCTAGTGATTGTTCACGAGCTGAAAACCTAGTTGCCTTTATTTTAGGGACTTACATAGGTGACCGCAGGGGTATACCACAGTACCTAGGGCAGACATCGGGCCATGCTTTGTAGAGTATACCAAGAGGGTGCTTTCATATTTGAGTTGCACTTGCACCGGTAAGTTTCTCTAGTGTTGGTTGGTGTAGCTGTTCTTCCAACTGTTAGGACCACACAATGTACCTTTTTGGCCTATACTTTTTGCCACTATCATACTCTTGATCACCCATATTTAGACTCATACTATCACTTTATCTGATCATCCCAAAGGTATACAATGTCCCTTCTCATTACTATACGTTTAATCTATTTTGCATAATATTTTACATCACTCTCGTACTTGACCATTGATTAGAAATGCATAAGTGTTCAAAACTGCATATTAGCATTTGAGGCCTATTGCTGAAACACAGAACTGATGCTGAAACACAGAGCGGCTATACAGTCCGAGGTCATAGATGCTAAAACACAAAGCTGTTATACAGTCTGAGGTCACAGATGATGAAACACGGAGCTGTTACATAGTCTGGAGTCGCAGATGCTGAAACACAGAGTTGTTACATAGTCCAGAGTTGCAGATGCTGAAACACAGAGGAAACTACCAGGACCGACGATGCTGAAACACAAAGGAAGTTGTTACAGTCAGTGGTCAACAAAGCTCTAACTATCTCTCCTACACAAGAATGCCGACACAGTCAAGAGCGCAATTCATGTGGCTGAAACAACCCACGAATTGCGATGCTGAAACAACATCAGCAACAACAAGAAGAAGCTGTTACACCAACCGTAACAACAATACCTCATTCAGCTCCTATAATAGCATTCTGTTGCACGAGACTAGGACATCCTATGCTGGTTTAGAAAGTAGATCCGAATAAAGATAGGACTCAGATACACATTGTAATTTATTGTATCGAAGGGGTTCCCTCTTTAAATAAGAGGAAATCATCATTCGAGGGATCTAAGTTTTATGTATTGAGAAATCTTCAAAGAGAGGGATGTATTCCATTTCTAGATTGTAATATGATATTTTGACAGATGAATAAAAGACTGCTTTGAGTATCCTTCTCTAGCTTTCTCGTTTCAGGGGAATCTTGTGAGAAGGGAGGGCCCACCTTCTTCACAAGATTCACCCATTAGTTTTAGAAGTGTGTTAGTACAATCTTTGTTTATTCTTTGATTAAATTTTGTTTGCTGAAACACTACTTTTAATGAATTCCGCTTTGCTGAAACACTACTGAACTCTATCTTAGTTTATTGAATGAAATTCGTAATTCTTTTTAGTAGCGATCTTGTGTGATGATTTTATGAGGCTAGCCAGAGATTGGGTTAAGGGTTCTTGCTTAGAAAGGAAGGAATTAGAATATCCTATTCTCTGTAGATTTCAATTACTTCTGCAAGTGTGCTAGACAGAGACTAGGTTAAGGGTTCCTGCTCAGAGAGGAAGGGATTAGAACATCCTGTTCTCTGTAGATTTCAATTACTCCTACAAGTGTGATAGCCAGAGACTGGGTTAAGGTTTCCTGCTCAGAGAGGAAAGGATCAGAACATCCTGATTCTTTGTAGATTTCAATTACTTCTGCAAGTGTGCTAGTCAGAGACTGGGTTAAGGGTTCCTGCTCAGAGAGGAAGGGATCAGAACATCCTGTTCTCTGTAGATTTCAATTACTTCTGCAAGTGTGCTAGCCAGAAACTGGGTTAAAGGTTCCTGCTCAGAAAGGAAGGAATCAGGAGATCCAGTTCTCTATAGATCTCAATTATTTTCACAAGTATGCTAATCAGGGATAGGGCCTAAGGTTCCTTCTTAGAAAGGAAGGAATTAGATGGCCTTGTTCTCTGCTAGATAGAGTTAACTTTCTCTGCATTATTGTTTTCATGAAAGAGTGTTAATCATAAATAAAGTACTGAAGTCTTTGTTTGAGAGTAAGGGTCATGTTCTCTGGTTGCAGAATAGTCGTTCCTTCCCGTTGCAAGTGTTATTTTAATGTAATCCAGGATTCTTAGATTAATCTTTAAGATCTGCAATAGGTAGGTTGCTTTCCTGTGATTTAAATCAGAACTTCAGTTCATTCAAAGAAAGTGTGATTAGTATAAGTTTCTTTACTACAACTCTAAGTTGCTTTTGGAATTGAGCATATATAGTGCGTGATTATCTTTGAAATAAACAGACTTCCCTGGGTTGACAATTTATGTATCACTTGATTGTTTGAATCAATTAAGAAATTATAGTGACTAACATTTTGGCGTCGTTGCCGGGGAAGATAGTTATAGATTTCAAAAGCACTTATGATTTCTTTTCTTTAGATAAAAAGATTGCATGAAAGAACCCAAAGACACTAACCCTACAGGTGGAAAGGGAAAAGGAAAAGGAGGAAGAAAGACTTACATTGACGAGATTTTATCAAAGTCTGAATCTGCTGCCCAACGACCAACCCTTTGAAAACAAAACTCCCAGCCTTCATTTCAAGCAATTTTTGGAACAGGGAAAGAAGTTTGGAATCTGGAGACAGTCCAGAAGCTAGTAGGAGACATTGAGGATAGAGCAAGTGCAGAAGGGGAGCAGACAGAGGAAAACATGGATGAGTACAATGAAGAATTGCATCACGAAGAACAGGCAGGTCCTGAAGGAGAGGTAAAAGATCAAAACTCTTTCTCTACATTAGGATTTCCTATTGGAAATCTCCCTAAAGGAGTAGCCCCCATGAAAAACATTCCACTCTCAACATTGCCTAATTTTCATGGTTTATCTTTAGAGGATCCTGATGAATTTCTATTTGAGTTTGATATATTATGTAGGAGTTATGATTACGTTTCTAATGCTCAAAAACTGAAGTTATTTCCAGCAACACTAAAAGGGAATGTACTAAGATGGTTTATGAGTCTTGGAGGCCATGTAATCACAACATGGGACCAAATGAAATAGAAATTCCTGAACAAATACCAGGACTACTGCCAAACGAGAGAAAAGAGGGAGGATCTATTTAAAATGATGAAAAAAGAGGATGAGAATCTAGAAGACTTTGTAGAAAGGCTACAATACAATCTACAAAGATCCAGTCATCCCAATGTAAGTAAGGATATTCTCAAAACTATTTTATTAAAAGGAGTAAGGGATGACTGTCTAGATATGTTGAACATGCTTGGAAAAGGGGACATATCCAAGGAATCATATGATGAAATTGTTAATTTATGAAAAAGATGTTCAAGGGGAGCTTCAAGAAACAGATTAAACAGTAGGGACACCGCATTTTCAAGAGTCCAAAAATCAGCCAGTGGGGGAGCAACAAGAGCCAAGATAGGTAATTTACTTGAAGATTTTAAAACTGAAATGTTAAGCTCTTTTGCCTCACAAATGGATACCCTGTAGATTAAGAAAAAGCAAGTAGAAGCAGAAGCAGCCTTGTCCATCTTTTGTTGTCAATGCAGAGATAAGCACCCACGAAGAGAATTTCCATTGGACAGAAAGCCAATCTGCACCATATGTGATAAAGATCATGATACCCAAAATTTTCTATCTTTACCAGGGATCAAGGAAACATTACAACCAACGGACGAAGAAGTTGAAGCTGTCTATCTGATGACACAAAGGATACAATGGAAACCACGCGGACAAGGTATGAACTCTAACGTGCCATTTGCATCCTCTAATCGTTGGAATAATTATTCTACTTTCAATCAAATGAGTTACCCCCCATACAATCGAATGCAATACACTAATCAAATGAATTACCCATCCATGCAACAAACTTACCCACCCATGCAACAAACTTGCCCACCCATGCAACAAAATAACCCACCCTTTGTTGATCCCTCAATGTGGACCCCTTGGCCTCCACAACAACAACAGCCATATCAAAATCAATGGAATCAAAATTGGAGAGGAAAACAACCCCCCTTTCAAAATCAATTACCTCAATTCTCACAACCACTCTCCTTTCCAGCAGGTACTCCTCCAAACAATCAAATGATGAGACCCCAGCTACCTATACAACCTAACCCCAACCCAAATAATAAAGCTGTGCAGTGCATTGATATTTATAATCAGCCTACATTTTCTCTTCTCCCTGCGCAATGCAACGATATTCATCTTCGATCTGGGAGAATAGTGGAACCTACCATAGTTGATGTTACCTCTTCTGATAAAGACGAAACAAAAGAGAATGATGTACCTGAAAAGGTACAATCATCCTCTAACAATGCTGCTGAAACAGCAACACCACCATTTCCTGAGTGTTTAGCCTTAACTAAAACGCCTGAACCACCAGCCTTTAATCTTCTAGGGGAATTACAAAATTTATATGTTAAAATTCCTCTATTACAAGCACTCCGAGACGTACCTATCTATGCTAGGACAATGCGAGATATTTGTGTTAAAAATCCTGGTAGGAAAACTAAGGATCCCCTTACAGTGCATGTTATGGGAGACCTGTCTGCATTAATGTCAGGTAAGACTCCCTGTTTGCACCCAATTCGTCACTTGGTGAGCAAATAAAGGGTGCTTACATGCCCAGTTGGGTCTTGCTAGGCATGATAGTTGTAGAGGAAAGGGTTAGAGAAATAAAAACAAAACTATAAGCAAGAATTAAATAAAAACAAACTAAAACTATGAGCATATGGAAAAAGAAATAACAAACACAATGGACCAATATCACCAATGTTTTTAGGCTGATCAATTGATGAAATCCAAAGCACAATGAAGAAAGGGAANNNTGGTTCCTTCTTCCTCCAAAGGAAGGCTCTTGAGGCCCTCACAAACTTGCTCTCCTTACAATGAGAAAATGAGAATGATGGTGAAAGAACTCAAAGCATATCCACTCAAGAGAGGGGTGGATAGCTCAATGAAATGGTGCTAATGCGTTATTGCCAAGGAGTGAGTCCTTAAAACAATCTAAGCAGCATAAAATTACATGAAATTCCTTGAGAAAATGATGTTTCTTCATGGCTTTTTATAGCATAGCATTGGGTGATTATGTAACTCCTTTGAGGTGTGAAAAGGGGCTCTTTAGGGATCAATTAGGTCTTTGACCAGCCTACCATGCGGATTCATCTCAGATTTGATGTCAAATAGGCTTGGGAGCTGATCCATTAGTGGTTGGGACGCCGACCAATTTCAATAAATGCATCATTTAGCAGGTGCACAGGTTTTTGTGCCCACAGTCGTGCGTCATGTGCGCATGTGCGCATGGTACGTTTTTGTTCCGCGCATATGCATGCGCACCCAGATTCTATAAAGCACCCTTCAATTTTTGGTTACTTTGTATAGTTTTTGACCCTTTTGTAATGTTGTGAATTTAATCTAGTTCCATGAATGAATTCATTCTTGTTTTGACGATGCTGAGTTCTTGTCGCCATGTGCGGACGAAATTTCAGTGATAACAGATGCCCCCTGATGGATGAGGTTAGGAGCATACGTATAGCCGAAATCCATCAATGTTTCTTTTACTGAGAATGTTGTGGTAAGAGAGAGAAAGAGGGGGACCGTGTAGAGAAATTCTTTGGAGAAGAAAGGAACCGGTACAACCCGACCTTCCAAAAGGTGCGTAACAATATACAAGTGTGTACAAATGAGGCGGGCATGCCCCATGCTCGTGTGATGTAACTCTGAAAAAAGATGACTGAAGTGTTGGTGTAGACAACTGCAGCGCCCTCAGGGGCAGTAATGATAAAGGAAGAAGACAATTCTGCAAAGGAACATACTTTGAACAATAGGCATTGCTCATGGTAATAAGCGGGGACGATGATGTAGGCATTGATGGCCCTACCAAGTTCAGAGGTCTTCGGCAAATGATAATAATAACTGCAATAGTCGCAAAGTAAGACCCACCGTAACATGAGAAAGTGTTGGCGTCAAATGTTATGGGGGTCAACGACATCAGGGAGCAATGGTGTTTCCCCCTGTGTCGTCCGAGATCTCTCATTGACTAGAGAATGAGAATCAAGATACTGTCGCCCTTCTGGAAAATTGTGTTGATGTCAACAAAAGGGGGACGTGACTCCCAGAAGCAAAGGGCTTCGTGGAATCTACTGTGGTGAGGAAGTGGCAGAGGTACATGGACGAAGTCAAAAAGTGGGAATACTCAAGACTGCCCCTGGTTGGAGGGTGTATGACATAATGATTGGCCGCAACTATGTGACAAGATCGAGTGTCAGGGGGACGACAAGACCAATGATAAGTTGTGCCAGAGGCGGGACAAGGTGAACAAATTCAGAGGGTAAAGGTGAGTGACCTGGGTAGTACTCTGAAGATATGGACGATGCCGACAAGGGTAAATGAGAAGTAATGCTCCAACCAAGGGTGACATGGGTTGCGTGTGGCCAAAAGGAAAGTAGGTCGCCAACAATGACGACAAAATAAAATAACTGGAAATAAAGGTGTTTGTACAATAAATAATGAATAAGTTTTGGGAAAAAATGTACAAATACAGAAATGAGTGCCCCAGTGCGAAATGAGTGCCCCAAGGAGGGAAGAAATTTCTTGGAAAACTGATGGAGGGTGGGGGCCTCATTGGTGAGTTTTTGTATGAGGTAGGTGAAATGAAGATAGGTTCGCAGATGGGCAAACTGATGATGGATGAAATGGTGGGTTCGTGATCCTGCGGAGGTGTAGGTAAAAAGAACATAACCATAAATCAATGAGCCGGGAGTCCATACGGGAAGCTAGCAAAATGAGGAGAAGAAGTATGTGGTTGATCTACGACATGATGAAAGACTATCAGGACTCCCATCCCTAAAGGGTAATGAAGAACAACATGAGTGTCAAAAGTGCCAAAAGGTGCTATGAATGGGACAACTCATGTGGGTAATAAAGCTACCAGGTAACAGTACTGACGATGCAAAGGGAGGTGTGAGTACTGCAGAGCCAGGAATGGGTATCCTAAAGGCCAATATCAGAGGGTGTGACTGGAGGTGTAAATGCAAGTCAGCAGGAGAGACTACATGCCAGTGCTGAGTATATACCTAAAGGAATGATGTTGAGAGATGATGATCACGTACCTGTACACAGAACAACCAAATACCCAAAGTGAACAATATCTGAAGAGAATCTAAGATATGAGCATGTATTAGATAAATGTGACAACATGCGTGCGTACCTGACCATAATATGAAAAAAATGTGCCCCGGGGGCTTAGGATGAAAAGTGGCCCAGGGACAGCTGTGATGTAGCCGGCGAGATACTGATCCCTTGGCTGAAGACGGTTCGAAAAATAGACGCTGTGGGCTCCCGGAATGGTGAGTGGAAGTTTGGCAAAAGGCCTATATATAGCTGTAGGGCCCACATTGCCACCTCATTTGTACCTGCTGCTACAGTGACTTTTCGAGCAGATTCAGAGGAGATTGGGTGATTCAGGGAGCATGAGGTATCCGATCGACGGTGTGCGAGTTTCAGGTTAGTGGTCTGATCGTCCTGCATAGAAATAGGTTTCTAATTTTTGGGCAGGGTAGGTATAGGGGGTCGTACAAGGGGTTTTAGGGGATTTTGACTAGGGTGTGGGCCCACATGCGCGGGTGATTCAGTGGAAGGCGTGCATACATGCGCGCCTGTCCATTGAATAAACGCGCATTGGTGCACGTGAGGGGGAATTTAAGGTGCGCCCTAGGGGCATGCCTGTGAGTTTGACAGGCGCGCACTAGTGCGCGCCTGTGGGGTGAACAGGCGCGCACTAGACTGCGCCTGTGAGGTTGACAGGCGCGCACTAGCACGCACCTATAGGGTGAATAGGTGCGCTCTCATGCGCACCTGTGAGAAAAATAGGCGCGCATACGTGCGCGCCTGTATAGTGAACATGTGCGCATGTGTGCACACCTGTGGGTGGTGAAACCACGCCTAAGAGGCCAGGTTGAAGGGAAAAAACTAAGTCTTTTTTATGCATTGGATGGTTGCATAAGCTGATATAGGACTCTGTGTTATGTGCAGGTGGCTAGCAGTGACTATGTATGTGCGGTGGCGTGAGAGAGAATAGTCGCAGTTACGAGATGTTGTGGCCAATGCAGGGCCTGTGGTCCAAGCGGCTTTACAAACCAGTGGGTTGCTAAAGTTCTTTGAGTGCCCGTTGATACGGGCACAGGAGTACTTGCTACAGTTCTTGCTCCAGATGTGGAGTCCAGATCTGCACTGATTCCTCGTGCGAGGAGAGCAGATCCCCTTCATTGCGGTGGAGGATATACATTTTTTGACTGGGCTCCCCTTTCGGGGAACACCGCTGCTGGCAGAGCCTGTGCTGCCGAGGGACACACACCTGCGGGAGATCGCCAAGCGATATTGCTCAGGCGAGAACTACATGTCTGGGACTATAGTGAGTATTAGTGGTCTGGATTCCCTGTTGCATCGTTACATAGAGGCGATGATTGTTCATGTGTATGGGTCACTGGCGACCCAACAGATCAGTGGTGGCCAACTGTTGTTGCTTGAGAGGGTGGTGGTGGGCCGTGAGTGGTTCACATGGGGGTTGACACTGCATGCATGGATGATCACGCAGCTAGACCGTTGTCAGTCCACAGGCACTAGAGTTTGCGTTTGGCTCTATCCTGATAGCCTGGTTTCTGGAGAGGGTGTCGATGTTTCACCCGCAGGTTCTTCTAGAGGCGCCTGGGGTGCGAGAGCCTCGATTGAGGCGGTGGTCCACAGTTTTGGTTCACCATGGTGGTGGTGAAGGTGGGAATTATTTCACGATGTAGGCAACACAGATCTGGCGACAGATGCCTCAGGTCATACTTCGATACCCCTATGCTGGGGTGGACTTCTGGGGGGACCCGAACATGGTATTGCCTCCTGGGGAGGTTTTTGATCATCGAGGTATGTTGAGTTTTGTATATGTTTTGATGATTTATGTTATGTTTTGAGATATCAGTTCATATGTATGATTATAGATATTGATATAATATGTTGTTGTTTGTTTTGTGTATGTGCAGATGTGGCACCTCGCGGGTGCGAGGTAGAGTTGCAGAGAGCGTTGGTTCAGCGAGAGCTGGAGAGACTGCCGCGTGGAGAGAGATGTCAGTGAGATGAGGCCACGGGGCCCCTAGCAGTGCCTTAAAGGGTAGCGAGGAGGTGTCGATTTGATGATCCGGGTGCGGGACCATCCCATGCTCCTCCGGTGGCAACCAGAGTAGATTTTGATGATATATGTCGTCGGCTGGAGACGATGTTACAGGACGTGCCTGAAGGCATGTGGATACGCATCCAGGACGAGGGGTTCCTGGAGTAGTGCATAGGATTACCGCCCCCATGGCGAGGTATAGTGCGGTGAGCAGTTGTGCTTGCCGCGATGACTAGTGGACGCCTGCCGCCAAGGTAGGGGGGTCCTACAGATGTTCCTCCACCACCGCCTAGGGCCGGTGGGGGTGGGCCACCGCCTCCTCCTGAGGGAGGAGCAGCCGGGGGTGAGATTGAGGCACCCTGATGTATGTATGTATATTGTATATCTTTTTGATAGGCTGGTGAGCCGATTTTTGTACCGAGATGTGGCACGGGCCTGCGGGTCGATGTATTTTTGTATGTAAACATTCGGATGGCCGGATAGGCCCATATATATATATGAGTATACATATTTTGAGATCCAAATGTTGTTTACATGTGTTTTTTGTGTTGATGATGATGATGTTGATTCTATCTATATGTTGTCACAGGATGTATGAGAGGTTTATGTATGTGTAGCTTGATGTGATATATGCCAATCTAACACCATGTTAGCTATTGCATCAGTTGTTTGATTCAATTGTCTTGGAATATGTGTAAATGTAACGAAATCAAAATGTCAAGATAATAATCTAACCTGCAGGTATTTGCGAAAGAGGCATGGATCGCGTACACAGTAAACATTGTTGAGCTAGAGAACGACTAGTTGAGAGTCGAGGAAAACGCTAAGGTGACGAATATATGATGCTGGGTGTTGGTCAGGAGGCCAATGACAGCAGTTTATTCGGCTTGGTTGTTGGTGGATGGTACTAAACATATGTCGTTGGAATGTAGCATTTCATGTGAAGGGGTGTAGAGAACCCAAGTAGCTGAAGCGAGATTTTGCGTCCAACGGCTGGCGCCGTCGGCATAACCGATGTGGTAAGATAGTGAATGAGGCATCTATCAATAGAAAAAAAGATATTTTAGACGAGAGGGAAGGAGAAAAAAGATTAAAAAGATGCTAAAAAAGAAAATAACCTAAAGTAGCATGACTACGTTTAAGCATAAAATTTCTTGAGGTATAACCCATTGACGGGTTCTTTGAGCAAGAGGCCTTCGAGGGAGGCCAGGATGTATGTGCCTTTGGTGAGGCAATGTTGGATGATGTAAGGGCCATGCCAAAGTGATTCGAATTTGCCTTGGCCAAAGGTATCATGAGCGATATCATAGGCCAGGACAAGGTCGCCTTCGCGAAATGATCGAAGGTTGACATGGCGATCGAAGGTAGCCTTGGATCGTTTTTTAGCTGCCTCGTTGTTCTGTAATGAGGATCGACGATCTTCATCTAGAGACTCCAAGTTCAGCAAGCACTTCTCCATCGGAGCAGTGTCAGGTAAAATCTCAATTATGGTGCGTAGGGTGGAAATTTTGCACTCGATGGGAAGAGTTGCCTTGACCCCATGGACTAAATGAAATGGCGTGAAACCCGTAGCGGTCTTTACTGCCGTTTGATAAGCCCATAGCACATAAAATAACATATGATGCCAATTGGTCTTATGTTTATTAACCGTGCACTGTAACATGGTCTTGAGGACTTTGTTCACTGCCTCGACTTGTCCGTTTGACTGAGGGTAATATGGTGAGGCAAACTCGTGAGAGAAGCCTAACGGAGATGAGAGTTCGACGAAGATCTCATTGTCGAAGTGTTTCCTGTGGTCGGAAACAACTTGGAGTGGTACGCCAAAACAGGAGATGACATGGTTAAAGAAAAAACGTGTTGCAGTGTCAGCGGTGTTGTTGAAGGTGGGCATAGCTTCGGCCCATTTGGTGAAGTAATTGACGGCGACAACAATGTATTTGTGACCATTGCTGGAGGGAGGATTACAAGTCATAAAGTCAATGCCCCATTTGAAAAAGGGGCCTGCAGTAATGACAAGGTGAAGAAGAGCGGGGGGACCACGGGCTTTGTTGGCATAGAGCTGACATTCCTCACATTGTTTCACGGCATGAATGCAATCATGAAACAGGGTAGGCCAAAAGTAACCGGCCTGGATAATATTTTGAGCAGTGGAGATACCTGACAGACGGCCCCCACATGTGCCATTGTGGTAGTCGTTTAAGACTCTGTCGGCCTCGTCAATAGTCAAGCAACGATGAAGAATGGTGTCGACGCCCCGCCGATATAGGATGTCACTGATGAGGAGATAGCAGGGGGCCTGATGGCGAATGCACCGACAATCATCTCATGATAGGTGATTACCGAATTTTTGAGTTCGTAGGTAGACGAGAAGGTCACCATACCAAGGATCATCGGAAGCGATGTAAAAGAGATGTTCTTTAGGGAAGTCAGTGTTGACGGGGGCACTAGGTGTGTCAGAGGGAAGGGTCGTGACAAGTTCAGCGATAACGAGGTCCTTCTTACTCTTAGGTGTTGAGAAATCGAGGTCATATTCCTGAAGGATAACTATCCATCGAGCAAATTTTCCGTTAACTTGGCGACGGATGAGCAAGTATTGCATAGGGTTGGAATCTACGATGACCTTGGTGGTGCGAAGAAGAATGTAATGGCATAGTTTCTGTACTGCAAGGACAACTGCAAGAGAAAGTTTATCTTCATGTTTGTACTTCAAGAGTGGTCCTGAGAGGTTCTTAATGACGTAGTAAATGACGTGTTCACGATTGTCGTCTCTGAGCTGGACGAGGATGCTGGCTACTGATACAGCTGATGCTGATACGTAGAGGATGTAGTCACGATTGTAGTCAGGTGCACTAATCAAAGGTGCATTGGAAAGCATTGTTTTAATATCGTCAAAGGACTATTGGGCATAGTCGTCCCAGTGAAAGGGGATGTCGTGACATAGTAAGTAGAGGAAACCGTGTGCGCGTATGGCGTAGTCAGGAACAAAGCATCTAAGGAAGTTCGATTTTCCCTGTAGACTCTGCAGTTGTCATAAATTCTGAGGAGGTGGAATTTTGGTGATGGATTTGAATTTAAGGGGGTCCATGGTAATACCGCTTTGGGAAACGATAAAACCGAGGAGGCGCCCGGTGGTGACACAGAAAAAACACTTGAGAGGGTTTAAGTGAATGTTGTACTGACGACACCGTTGAAAGATGATTCATAAATCATCGAGGTGCTGGGTGTGTTGCTTCGATCGAGCAGAGAGGTCATCCAAGTAGGCGAGGATGATTGCAACCAGATTATGAAATATGTATTTCATGGCCCACTGGAAAGTTGCGCCGACGTTTTTGAGGCTGAAGGGCATGACACGATATGAAAACGTACCCCACGAGGTAATGAATGTGGTTTTATATTGATCGGCTGGGTGAATTTGAATTTGGTTGTAGCCAGAGAATCCATCCATAAAGGAAAGAGCCTCGTGGCCGGCGCAGTCATCGATAATCTGATCGATGAAAGGCATTGGGAAGTTGTCCTTGGGACATGCGTTATTAAGATCACGAAAGTCGATGCAGACGCGGATAGAGCCCTGTTTTTTTTCAACGGGTACAGGGTTGGAAACCCATGAAGTATAAGCAATGGGGTAAATAAATGTGGTCGTACGTAATTTGTCGATTTTGGCTTTGATAGCCGCGGCTTTGGATGGGTGTAGCGGTCGTTGTTTCTGGTGAACTGGTGTGATGTCAGGCCAGGTGTCGATGCAATGCTCGATGATAGAAGGATCGAGGCCAGAAATTTCTGTGTATGACCAGGCGAAGATATCCCTATATTCCTGGAAGAGGGATTTATATACATCGATTTCCTGAGGAGTGCAAGCGGCTCCAATGATGATTTCGTCGACGATGCCATCTTTAATGGAAATGTCGATTTTGATGGTGGGGGAAATGTTATCCAAATTACCTTCTTCAAAAGCGTCGGGTGCAGGAATGGGATTGTTGAACCAGTCGATAGGCCCATAGGGGATAAAATATTTGGTCTCGACCGCGTAAATGGGATTGTGGCTAGGAGGCATGAGGGCTTCCTGCGGAAGGAAGAGAGCACGATGATGTAGTGCATCCCAGGAAGAGTCCAGGCATTGTAGCTCCTCCAGTATTTCTTCGTTGCATTGGAAATGACGGGAATATAATGGATTGTGAGGAGTGATCTCAGTGATAGTGTGATTTCCCCCTACTGAAGAAACAGAGGGGGAAATGCTGGGAGGTGGTGAGGGTTCACTCGACATAAACCATATATTGAGGTACTGAGGGGTACCCGTAGTGGTAGGGTGGGGAGTCTCTGTTGGGGAATGAGCAGGAGAGTTGGGGGGGTTGCGGGGTAACTCCTCAAAAACGTTATTTAAGAACCATGGAGGCGTAGGGAGTGCCTCGGGCTCGGGAGAAATGACATGAAGATCCACCAGTGGCGAAGTAAGGTCAATTACTGCCTCTGCGGGCGGGTGTAGTAGAGCCAATTGATGTTGCCTATATGCCAGGATCATAGGACACTGGTATGTAAAATGAGCCAATGAATCACAAAGAGAGCAAGGGCATCTCATGCGTTCTTTGACTAAAGTCATGACATAGCGAATGTCAGTGATATTTGGTGTAGAGGACGTAGCAGGGCGTGGGTCGTTCTGGAAGTTTTGGCGTACTGCCGCTAATGTCTGCTGGAAACATGGCAGTGCTAGGAAATGATGAGTGTAATGGCCATACTCGGAATAGATAGCACATGCAAATTTGGTCCTCAACGCTTTACTACTGGAAGGTTGGGTGGTAGCAGTAGGACTAGCAGTAGTGATGGATGTGGTGGGGGTTGGATTGATTGGAATCAAATTCCGTAATTCTGGTAGTGATGGGCAGTTGTTGGTTTGGTGACCCTCTTTCTCACATAATTCACAAGGTGGTTGTTATAGGATAAGTCCATAGGTGCGGACACTAACCGATCTCCCTAGATCCACCTAGTATCTAGAACAAAACATGACAGAATAATACACTTTCCTTAGATCTAGCCTATTGAATGAACTAAGAGATAAGGGCTATGGACATACCTTATGAATGCTTTCCATATGTCTCTGTTGTTCCAAGATCTGCTTCAATGCTCTCGTCCTGTCCAGATCACAACAAAACAAACCAATCAAAGTAAAGACAAGTTAAGATATTCAATGACTAGTCTATACATATGATCAAGGAATTATGTAATAAAGTGACACCATCTTTATGGGAAAGGGACATTTACTGTATTGCATTAATTGAAAGAGAAACTTACAACCTGAGCCTTGATGTCATAGGTCTCCTTTCAATGGATTTCATCTCTGACACACACACTTGCTCATGTATGAAGAAAATCTACCACATGTGACGACCTTGTTGTTGTCTCTTGCTGCTGTAGCATCAATCCTCCACATAGTCTTGCACTAATTCTCTAATCAATCTCTTGCTAACTTGTTGAAATTCTTCTTTCTTCTTTGCTTAACCCTTTCCATGAGCAATCTCCTCAATATATAGGAAGAGATAGATTAGTTACTTGGATAGGGAATGATCCCAAGATATCTGGAATGACAGTACTTGAGTAACCACTCGAGAGCCAACTCATCCTTCTAGAAGATTCGAGATATTTATCTTTTTCCCCTTTAAAATCATGTCCACACCCTAACCATGAGTACATTGTGGGAAGTTCGCACCCCAGCTTAAGGTATCCTGCGGGAAACAATCATTCCCACAGGTGAATGTATAAGCAGCCTGCGAACATGTTTCAAAGTATGAATTCTGGAAGAAGACAACTGTAACTTTTCTCAGGAAAGTGTTCTGGGTAAAGAGATTGATTTTCCATCATCATGACATCATCACAATGACCAAATTTGTGGATAACAGTGGTGGAATGCGCGGAGGAAGTGGATTTGTGGGCTCCTTCTTCTTTCTCCTGCCCCCAGCTGTAGCAGGGGGGGTAGGGAGTATGGGGGGAGTGGGGGTGAGGACAAGAATCATCATGGGGAGGCCTTCCTATGGGAGAGGGACCATCTCAGGTGGATGTAAATACCACACTGGGATTGCTAACACCATATTGGTTAGTGTGAGCGTTGCGGCTACCTGGAAAGCTTCTATACCGGGTGGAGGGTAAAAGAAGGGAATTTGAGTGAGGGGTTAGGGAACTGTCTCCCAAATGGGACTAGGCCCCTGAGGGGGTGTGGATTCATGGACTGTGGGGGTCGACGGGTTCGCAGGAGGCTCCTGTGAGAGTGATGCTGCGACTGTTGAGATGTCAGGTGTTGGAGCCGCCCATGTTTTTCCTTAAAAAGCCATAAAACTCTGAAAGAAGCTTTTTGTTGCCTGAATAAGTAATCCTTTGTCACTTACTAAAGGCCCATTTTTCACAAGTATGTTTGTCCTTAAAGATTTTTCCAAAGTTTCGTGATCTCGCAGGCCAGACACCTCATTCCTTGAACTCACAAAGTCCCGAATCGCGAGAAGTGCGAACTCGGTTTTAATATTCGTCAAAGGCAAGAATAGTATAAGACCTATAACCCTTGGATATAACGCCCTAGGGGTTTCGCTCATCGGCATTTCTCGACCCTAAATTTTTCTTTTCTCAAAACCGAGAGCCGATAACACGATAATTTTTTCAAAACCATAGTCAATA
>ML800401.1:0-25978 GCA_009831015.1 Picea engelmannii
ATTTCAGAATAGAAACAATTGAAACTTATATTAACATTAAGGATTCATCCAACCAACAATTAGATGGACGCACTCATAAACACAGAGATAAATAACATAACATTTACCTAGTTACTCAAAGACAACCAAGCTCAGAAATTTGAAAGCAATTCTCTTCTTCTATATTCCTTTACCAAATATTTACAAGGATTTCAACAGCTTGCAACAGCTTTCAACTTCTTCTTTCAACAACTACTAACAACAACCTCTTTTTGGAATAGATTACATTGATTTATAAATGAAGGGGTTTCTTGAGCCTTCCCTACATACTATTCTAGTTCTTTCATATCACAATTAAAAACATCCTACCACTAGGCTTATTACAATAAATGAATAATTACAATCTAGATATCATTCGACACTCAAAATGTTTACAATCTTACAGGCATTAAAGGCAATTACTATCTCTTGGAGCACATACAATGGCTCTAGCTTCAAGATCTCATGGGATCATTAACTACAAGGTTTCAAAAATTAAAGTGATTCACCCTCCTTGGAATCCAAGCCTGTTAAGTGTGTTACGCTAGATGTTGAGTCGTCTTCCACCATGCCTCATTGAATGATGATGGTGATTCTCCTGCATAACCTTTGGCCACCAAATCCTTTTTCAAATTTCAAATGTTTTTGGAGTGTAAGGATGAAGACATATATACAGGCATATGGATTCCAAGTTTGGCAATCAATTGTAGATGGATACACAACACCATCAGTTCCACCAACAAATGACAAAGCAGTGAAACTCAGTGAGAATAATTCCAAAGCCAAAAATGCACTTTTGAATGGTCTCAGTGATATGGTATTCACCAAAGTTGCACATTGTAAATCCACTAAAGAGAGTTGGGACAAGCTTCAAAATATTTATGAAGGAGATACAAAATTCAAAGCAGCAAAGCTTCAAACTTACAGAGGTCAGTTCGAACAACTAAAAATGAAGGAATATGATGATATTGTAGCCTACTTCTTACGAGTCGATGAAACAGTGAATGCAATCATAGGATTGGGAGAATGAATCAAAGAATCTGTAATTGTTCAAAAGGTACTAAGATCTCTTCCAATGAGATTTAACCCTAAGATATCAGTACTAGAAGAAAGATCAGATCTAAACTCAATAAGCATGGACGAATTGCATGGAATATTCACAGCATATGAAATTAGAACTAAAGAGGAAAATCTAGATGTAAAAGAAGCAACCTTCAAAGCATCCAAAAGATCAAAGCAAAAGAAAAAAGGAACAAGAAGATATAGCAACAACAATGACATCTCGAAAGATGATGAAGGAGTGACCAACTTCGTCAAAAGACTAAACAAGGGAACTGACGGTAGGTATAGAGGCAATATTCCTTTAATTTGTTTCAATTATGAAGGTATTGGTCATTTTGTAAGTTTTAAACCTGTGAAGTAAAGCAATGCATATAAAGTCTTAAGAAAAACATAAATTAATCAATGGCTCATACACATAGTACACAAAGATTTATACTGGAAACCCTCAATCGGGGAAAACCTTTCTTATTTTCATTATATCTAATTGCACCATTCACCATACAATATATACAATGTTTTTAGGTATTTTGTAGATACCAAAACCCTAATCCTTTAATCCGGGATTAATTTAGAAAACCTCTAAAAATAGAAAAATCCACTAAAAATAACAAAAACCGCCCAAAATGAGGGATCGTCAGACACAGTTGTCGAACCTGACGCACCCACACACACACATGCAAAGAATATAACATATACCCAACATTCTCCCACTTGTTGTTTTCTTTACATCCGATGGTCCACAGGGTTATATAGTCAACAATCCAGGGCAACAATGCCCATTGTTACTCTACACCAAGAGAACTTTTCAATGCTCATAGACTTTGTCAATAAATATGGAACATTCTTCAAAGTGTCAACCTGTTCCAGCAACACCTTCTTTTCCTCAACCATGTCTCTCACAAAGTGATATTGAACATCAATATGATTTGTCTTCGAATGATAAGCTGGGTTCTTTGCCAGGAATATTGCACTCTGACTGTCACAATCTAATCGCATTGCTTGTTGTACCAACCCAATACCTGAACACAATCTCTGCAACCATATTGCTTCCTTGCTTGCATGAGTGGCTGCCATGTATTCAACTTATGTAGTTGAGAGTGCCACTACAACTTGTATTTTTCTCATCCAACTAATTTCTCCTCCAAATAGGTTAAACACATACCCACTTGTAGATCTTCTAAGATCTAGATCTCCAGCCTAGTCTGCATCAACAAAGCCATGTATGTCTACCACTCTGTCCAATCTTGGTTTTCATTGGTAGCACAATCCATAATTGGTAGTGCCACACAAATACCTGAAGACCCTCTTTACTGTTGTCCAATGCTCCTTCCCTGGTTTTGACATATACCTGCTCAAAACTCCCACTGCATGTGCAATTTCCGGTCTAGTACAAACCATTGCATACATCAAACTGCCAACTGCACTGGCATATGGAACATGGGACATGTCATCTTCTTCTTTCTGTGTCTTGGGGCACTAATCTATAGATAACTTTACACCTATAGGAATAGGAACCTTGATCGGTTTACTTCCATGCATATTAAACCTTTGCAATATCATCTCAACATATTTTCTCTGATTCAACCAGAGTTTCCTATTTTCACAATCTCTTTTAATTTCCATTCCCAGAATGAAGTTAGCAGCACCGAGATCTTTATGTCAAATTTGGAGGATAGTTGTGATTTCACCTCCTTGATAACATAAATGTTATTTCCTACCAACAACATGTCATCAACATACAACACTACATAAATGAAGTGATTACCAACCTGCTTGGAATATACACAGTGATCAACCATGCTTCTCACAAATCCCAATCCAAGGATGTGTGTGTCAAACTTTTGGTACCACATCCTAGGGGATTGCTTCAGGCCATATAGTGACTTCTTTAGCTTACATACCAACTCCTGCTTTCCCTTTACTACAAAGCCTTCCGGTTGCTTCATGTAGATTTCTTCTTCCAGATCCCCATGTAGGAATGTTGTCTTCACATCCATCTGTTCCACTTCAAGATCAAAAGAAGCAACAATATATAAAATAAATCTAATAGAATTAACTTAGCAACAGGAGAAAAAATCTCACCAAAGTCAATTCCCTCTACCTGGGAATAACCTTTTGCTACTAACTGAGCTTTGTATTTCTCCACTTTTCCTTCTGCATTAAATTTCTTCTTAAACAACCATTTTCTACTATTGTGGGTGGGAATCCCTTCTACGGACTTAGCATTTAAGGGAACTAATCATGCATGCAGAAAATAACCATTTCAAAGGCCTCAACTCTTTTCTATTCTCCCAACACAAAACCCCACATTCATGCAATACGAAGGTGTAAATGAGATTCGATAACTCTACCTTAAGTCCTTCATTTGATATCAATCCCTTTTCTTTCACTCGCTCTTTGATTGCAAGCCTCCTCCCAAAGATGACCTGCATTCACACATGTACAAACAAAAAGATGCGATCATGCATTTCATCTACTAATTGTTGGGTTAGTTGTGAAGTAGAAATTAAGGAAGAAAGACCTATTTTTGGGTCCATTTTAGGGTTTTGGGTTGATGTAATGGGAAAGGGATGTCGGCCCATGGGTTTACCCATTCTTAGGCCCATTTTGTAATCTATAAAAAGGCAATAGAGAAGAAGGGGGAGTAGTACATCTATGTGATGTATAGCTAAAGTCTTAGTGCTAGTACTAGATCTGTGTGATCGGATGTATCTTCAAGTTATTTGTGCATGAGATTGAGAAGCTAAGTGCAAGTTGTCGTAGCTTTGTGTTGAAGTGCAAGGAAGAAGGATCTAGCGATATGCGCAAATCTTTTGTCCTGTGTGAAGTAAGGATCATTAAAGCTCTGTGTTGTAATTGCTTGACCGAGATAAAATAAAGAAGACTTTGTGGACATAGCCCCAGGGTGGGGGTGAACCACGGTAACTGTGTGTATTGTGCTTTGTTCTTCGATCTAATGTGTTGTTTCCTTTTGGCTAAGTGCTTGTTGTGATTAGTAGATCTAGTTATGCTTTGTGCTACTAATATATGAATGAATGTTAGATCTGATATAAAATATGCTTAGTGCTTGATCTGTTGAACCTAACCTATATTTATGTGGCTAAGTACTGAACCATATTTAGTATAAGTATTCACTACGATGCTCTGTGTTATCTGTGAAGAACCATACGAGTTAAATATTGACAAATGAACTATGCTAAGTGCCCTGTAAAATATATAATCACAGATCAATGTCCCATCTACGGTTGCAGACATCTAAGTCCTGCAACCACCCCTGACTCTACCTCGAGTGAGACTTCATCTGCTTCACAGGTATTGTCAAAAGGGTCGGTAGTTAGGGTTTTGTTGGTGCACTCTTGAGCATTGAACCCCAGGTTTTCCCCTGTGCCAACAGAGTCTTAGAAGGGATATTATAAATATGATTTTTTAATTTCCAAGTAATTGGTTGAGGATATTTAGGATCTAAAGTGATCGGGAAGTTATATTCCTTGTATATATATTGTAAGCCTTCACTGATAAGAGGGACGAGGTGGCGAAGGCCAAAGAAGCACCAAAAATGTGTGTAATTAGGCCAGTAGAGAGGTAGGAGGATTTATGAGTTTATAGAAATCATGTACAAAGTCTTTTAGTGAAACAGTGTATTTCTAAATTGTGTGTATGCACCTCTCGATTATTGTATTCATGTTACATGAAGGAATATTTAATGAATGCGAGAATGAACTAGTCAGGGTCTATGTGTATAGCCTTTGAGAGAAAATCTAAGTAAACCATGGATGTAATGGTTAGATTGTATGCGATGATAGTAAAGAGTCTTTGTATGAAGAAATAGAGGACGGTTTGGCTCTATTTGAAGTGAGATATGTCATAATGAGATCGAAGAGTTGAAGTTCCTATGATCTTTATGGACATGCAAAGTCGTTTGAAAAAAGGTTAAATCTGACACCATAAATAGATTCTATTAATACAGATATCTGGTAGGGGAATCTAGTATTGGGTGAAGATATTTAGTGGAGACGTGACAGAGAGTCCAAGTGTATGCATTCAGAAGAACAATTTATAATCCTTGATCATCATAAGAGATCAACGAACAAAAATGATTGGTAACCGGACCAGCCTTAAATCCATCAAAAAGACCAGTCTTAAATTTCCCAGTGGATTTATATTTTGGTGGGTCGGTGACTGGTTGAAAGCCCTTCAATTAGATGATTAAAATGGACTAGACAAGTATTCCATGTGTCCAGTGGTTGGTTAAACTGGACTAGACTCACAATTATGTGAGTATTTTTGAAGGAGGATTCTTTGTGCATGTTGGTCGATTAAACCGGATCTAAGTAAACATTTAAAGGTGCATTGTTAAAGTTTCAAGGGCCTAGTGGTAGGTGGTGAATATTGTATTTCCCTGGTGGTCCTATGGCAGGTTAACAATAGTATAAAATGACAAGTTAAGTCAGTTAAGAAAATATGTTTAAGAAAGAGATAAGGGGTTTAAATTTGACCTTGTTGCACCATTTTTGGTATTAGAGAAGGAGTATCTTGCAGTTAGTGAAGTGGTTATAGTGAAAGTAAATTAGTTCCAGCAAGAGAGAGTTGGGTAAAACTATGAGATTGGAAGAGGTCGCAGAGATAGATTAGCTAAGGTCTGAACGATGATCATGTTTTTGGTATTGTAACTCTGGTAGGATGCTTTGTTTGTGTAGGTGGTAGTAGAAGAGAAGGAAAATTTTGTGGAAAAAACCCTACATCTAGTGAACTTGGAGAAGAGAAGGTGAAGCTCTTAGGAGATTGTGAGTAGAAGTGTAGAATCCTGGAGGAGAATATAAAACTCAAATGTTTCTAGTAGAGAGAACCAGAGATACCAAAAGGCCAAGTTCATGAGAAAAACTTGGTTAGGTATATTGTAGGAGGGTCCAAAAGACTTGTTACTGTATAGTTTATTTGCATCTCACTGTTGAGTATTTTGAAGCTCAAAGAGATGGAGATGACTAGAGACATACAGATGAAGGGTTTAGAGGAAAGAAGACACATAAAGACAAGTGATGAGAAATTTGACAAGGATATAGCTGAGATGAAGGAATGACTCAATGTTACGATGAAGTTGTTATAAGAGAGAGTTGAAGAAGACCAAAGAAGTGGATGGATTTTGAAGCAGAAGGTCAAGTGGCCTATCAAGAAATTGATTGCAAGGAAGCTGAGCCACAAGCTAGAAGTTTGGTTGAAGATAGAGGGAATATTTAGTGAAGATGACTATGGACAAAGGTCTTTGGAAGATGAAGAATAAGTTCACATTTTTTAACCAAAGCAAGGATCAATCCTGGAAAAGGATGAAGATGTTGATGAGAGACATAATAAGAGTCTCATGAAATGTTTGGGAAGTTTAGATACACATAAGAAGATAATACCACAAGAAACAAATGAGACCCAAAGGTCTCATGGATTTGAAACTAATTGTTTGTGTGTGAATTGTAGGTTATGCAAGTGATGGAGATAAACAACCACTAGAAGTTGTCATTAAGAAAGAGGAATATGAAGGATTGCCTCATAAGGGAATATAAGAGACACAAACCCATAAATGTGTCATAAGAGAGGAAGAGACAACACTATTTCATAAAAGAAGTCAAATGAGGAACTAGACATAGTTAAAAAAATGCAAATGTTGAAAGACAAGTGCAATAACTTGTTGTAAAAATGAACAAGACAAGGTTGGATTATGAAGAAAATCACAAGGATGAAAAAAAAAATGAAGAAAAACATTATGGTGTAGTACTAAAAGATATGGATGGAGAATTAGATTTTTTGGAAGAATGGCTAATCAATCCCAAGATTGAGAAAGACTGCACAAAGATTGCAGACGTAATCAATCCTGAGCAGTATTAAGGAATGCATAGCTAGGAAGAGATACCTAAAGCATCAAGAGAGGCAGACGAGCCTTTAGTTTTTCAATATAATTATTTATTTAAGCATGTATTTGCAGGTACAAAAGAAGATGAAAAAAGCACCGCATTAAAGGAGGATAAATTGTTTCATGAAGTTAAAATTCTAGTACATTTACAACAAGAGAGTGTAGAGAAAGGGGTTGTATTAAAATAAAATAAGGAGATTGCAAGTGTAAAGCGTAACCAGGAAGATGTAGAAAACAAACTAGAAGTTCAAGGAAGAATTAATGCACATGAGATACAAGAGGGAGCAACAAACTACACATCTCTAGTCAATAGTAAAGAAGATCAAAGAATAGTGTTAGTAATCATTCCTGTGAATGGAAATGGACTTCAAGAGCATATTATTTCTTGTGATATGTTTATTTTATGTGCATATGTTGATGAAAGGAATTCTTTCATAGAGAATCCATGGAGAAAGCAACTAAGTGCATTAAATACTTATGGAGAAGTATAAAAAAAATGGAGCAAAGGTATTATACAACAAAGCCTTATTGAGATGATGAAAACTAAATGGAAGATCAAAATATATGGACATAAATATGTTTTGATTGAAGACAGGAAAGAATACAAAGCAGGTATGGAAACAAACATACTAAATTTATGTGAAAATTTGAAGCAGGATATTTGCAGCAATCGTATGCAACAAAAAAAGGAAAACATGGATATTGAGATGGAATAGTTTCGAAGACAATTGATGTAGATTGCCAAGTGGAAATATTGTTGTAGGTGATATTCAATTCTACTGACTACAACCTCTAGTCGACTATAAATAGTCAGTTGACTATGGAATTCGGAAATGTAAGTTGGTCTAAGTATTTGTTAATCAACCGACCCAGGTAGTTAAGTAGTTACAATTGCCTGGTAACTAGACATATAGGAATATAAATAGACAAACACAGAGAGAATTTTATAGCTCTGTGTGAGAGATTATATTACATTGTACTACATTTCTATATCCTTTAATAAATATAGATCTTTGGGCTCTCACTATTGTTGACCAAAACATTCGTTCATCTGTAATTTCTTTCTCTTGGATTCATAAAATCCTTGATATCAAAAGAAGACATTTTTGAACTTTTATAAGTTCACTCTGCAACCCTCAGTCTCAGCTTTGTAATGCACCTTTCGGATCAGAAATTTGTTTCCATATGCCTAAGCTATTCAAGATCTAGTTTGAAGGTATGAAGGAGATATTTTTAAGAATTTTTCTAAGTATCATGTTCTCTTATCCATTTTCGAATTTTAGCTAAGTATTCTCATCGCTTATTTCTCTCACCTTTCCCCTCTATCCATCTCAAAACTTAACGATTTTTCCATTTGCTTCCCTCTTTCTTTTATCCTCTCTTCTCTCCATTTCTACTTAGTATACTTAGTCGTTTCTATAGCTGCGGGTTCTTGGTTTCGCAAGTTCAATATTTCATATCCCATGTTCCACGATATACATTTTGCACCCAAAGTTTCATGATCTAAATTTTGTCCATCATATTTGTTGAGGGTGCCAAGCTTAATCTTGTTATTCCTTCTACATGCAAGTCCGACTGACCACCTTTCTACACTTAACATATGTTCGATTGCCCATAACCATGGGTTGGCAGGTTCATGAAATGTTTTATATTCAAATTATCTCTTGTCTGTCCTCGCAACCTACAAACTATCCCCTTGACTTCCATTGCCTACAATTCTCCCACATCCCCTCTTGTCCCATCTCCCATACTTAGCCAAATTCTCAAAGCTATTCCAAGGCATGAAAACCAACAAATGAGAATATGACACATGGTAAGCTAAGGATTGTGACATATGGAAGAAAATTGTGCGATGACACATGGCGATGAGGTGGACCATTCCCATGATGAAATGTGGTCGTGAATCATTGATGACATGGCATGAGGTGGATGATGAACCAGAGGAGGATTTGGAAGTGCCTTAGGCTCGAGGGAAAATATATAAACCATATCTGGAGAGGGAGTAGGGTGGACTACTGGCACCACTGGAGGTGGGGTGATGGAAGGATTGGGAATAAGGGCCAATTGATGATGCCTATATTTGATGATCATAGGACATTGATATGTGAAGTGATCAAGTGATTTGCATAGAGAGAAAGGACATTGCATACGTTCATTGACTGAGGTCGTGACATAGTGGATGTCAGTGACATGTGTGTGAGATGAGGCCAATGGAGGGGTTCTTGTTGAAATCTCTGGCATATGGCTGCTAGCGTCTGTCGAAAGTGAGGTAGCGTAGGGAAATGGTGGGTGTAATGGCCGTATTCTGAACAAATGGCACATGATAATTTGGTTCGCAGGCCTTTGCCTCCTATAGGGGATGTAATGGTACTATTAGGTGAACTAGATGAAACGACGAGCGGTGTCGTTGATCGAGGGAGTTGAATTAAATTGTGCATCTAAGGGAGAGACGAGCATTTATTGGTGGGGTATCCATCTTTCTTGCATAGTGCACAAGGATGTTGAACTCGGGGTGGAAGTGGAGTGGTGGGCTCTTTCTTCTTCCGTCTACCACCAGCTGTAGTAATGGTGCTAGTGAGTGGGGGCGTGGGTGGTGTGGTGGGAGTAAGTATTGGAATCTGCATCGAGATTCCTTCTATTTGGGGAGGGAGGGATGGTTGAGGGACCATCGTAGGTGGATGTAGATACTATACTAGACTTTCCAACACCATATTGGGAAGGGTACGCGTTGCGGCTACCTAGAAATCTTGTACGCCTGGTGGGGGGTAAAAGAAGGGGATTTGAGTAATGGCTTGGGGGACTATTTCCCAAACCGATATGTGGCCCTGGGGGAGGGTGTAATTGGGAATAGGGGGAGTTGGAGGGCTCTCAGGGGATTCCTGAGGAAGGAGATCTGCGATGAGTGGGACGTCAGATAGTAATGAAGCCTCTGTGGGAGGAAGGGTATCTCCAGTTTCTGTTCCATTGGAGGATATGACACATACTTGTGTTGAGGGATGTATGAGCGGAGGTGCTCCATGGTATGTCCCTATCAAGGATGGGTCTTTGAAAATTCTGGGACCCATATCAATGAGTGGGTAGGCCTTGGGATTAGTGTGAACAAAGGGTAGGATATTATCGATGTTGGAGGAAGGGTTGGGATCGTAATGCGGAACTTTGTCGATATTGAGGATCCTCCCGTTGTGGGGGAACATCATTGTGCGAAACACAAAATAGGCCACAACCTTCATCGCATACATGTAGCTACACCAAAACAAAATGTTGTATTCGAGCGGAGCGTCGATAACTTCAATGTCAATGAGGATAGTCTTGCCCCCGAGTTCAATGGGGACATTTTGAAAGAGTCCTTCCAGAGAGGATGGTCATCCGTCATAATCTATCAGAGTAATGACAGATGGTATGAGCTCGGGGGAGCCAAGTTTCTGCCATACAATTTTGGAAATGATGCATGTGGATTCACCCTCATCAATGATGCAGCGGTGAACTGTGATGTTCCATAATTTAACCGGTATTTGGAAAGCGAACAAAGCGAGGAGACGGGGTTCCCCACTATTAAGATCAAAGGTGATGAGTCGAGTATCAGTAGGTTAGACTACCCCCAAGGAAGAAAGTAACGAATACCGTTGAGTAGGATAGGTTTGAAGGACTTCTAAAACTGACATGGACGCAGGAGATTGTGCCAAGTCATCGACCAGACTGTAATTGTGTGCCGCCCTAGCCTGAGGGTTGTTGACATTCCGTCGTAATGGGATGCAAGGAATACGAAGGGGTGGTTCAGTATTAGGGTGAGAAATCATCAAAGGTGGTCTAGTTGTGATTGGGGGTTCTTCTGAGGTAGTGGGAGTGGAGTCAGGGGGTGCGTTGTATTGACGACTGCGCGTTTGTAGAAGAACTTCTTCCTCACTAGTGAGGAGGATAGTGCGATTTGTAGGAGTTCATGGTTTTGGACATTTCCCCATCTGTGGTGGGGCTAGAAATCATCATCGAGCCTGGGTTTATCTTCTTCAAGGTGCTGGAAGGTCGAGTGCCCATAGAAACCTTGTTCTCTTTTTCTCACCAAATCTTCCCTATGCTTGCCTTTTAAACTCATTTCCTGATTGAAGTTAGTTATGGCCCTCACTTCCCTGTGCATTTTTGGCCTAGTCTTTTGAGTTAAAGCGATATTCTTTTGGGTCTGCGACCATTCGACCACCCTTAATTACTCTTTGTGACATATAAACTAATGGGTATCAAGCTCATCCCTATTGCAATCCAGAGGTGACTTCTGGTGCTAACACCAGCAACAACTATTTTGTATCAGTACCAACTGAAGTAAGGAGCACCAACTCCTCTAAGAGCACCAACTCTCAAGAAAGACCCAACTTGCCACAAGACCCAGCTTGTTGATAGAATGCAGTCTATCCAACTAGAGTTCATATAGTAATTCAACCAAATCTAGTTACAGTGATTCGTTATTGAATCAACTCTATTTCATGATTAGAGGTATACCATAAACACTCATCACCGCACTTCATATTCTGTCTAAAATTTGCACCTTCTTCACTTCTTCTTCCTTCTAATATTCGCACAGACCTCAGGTCCACATCCCCTTCATTTTTCTTTGCAGGCCACTCTTTCTTAGCGAGCTAATCTTTTCCAAAAGCCCATATTATTTCTTAAGCACACTTCCAATGAACTAATCATGGTTCCATTTATACTTGCTTATGCTCAAAACTTGTTTAATTTATTGGGTAGACTTGTGCAACAAGTTATAACTAACTTGTCCATTTACAACAACTTTGGGACCACCAAAGATCATCGTTTCGGGTCTTCAACTTTAAACCTGGCATCCCCTTTTACTTTCATAAATCGATCACAGGTATGGATTTATTTCCTTTGTCTCTGTGATAACGAAAATCAGCGCTTCCTTCAAACCATGTTCATGTGATCATAGGTGTAGAACCACAAGCTTATCAATTTAAGCGACACATTACATTCTTCCTTTTAAATATCTTTACCATATGACCAATGGCATTATTCAGATGTTAGGTGAGACAAGTGCTTGAGCACTTATCAATTCAACGGTCATGATTCAATCTCTGATGAGATGGACGATTGTCGTAACTTCAGCACTTCGACCTTTAGAATTTTTGGGCTTGAAACCTTTCAAATCTCCCGAAGCAGATTTTGCCAAACAGATCAAATGGTTCTCATTATATCACGGAACCAGATCAATGGTCATATTTGATCCTTACATCTATCCTTCATTTCTTAATCCAACGACCAAGACTTAATCAAGCAATGAGCAGGATGGACACCTTTTACTCCATGACTTTGTCTATTATTCTTATGCTATCCTTCCACTGTATTTTTCTCAACGATTGAGAATGCAACTAAACATCAGATTGACGGTCAAGATCTCCTTTGGGTCTCCGAACTTCGGATATTTCAAGTCTCAACCCCTTCTTTCCTCTGTACGTCAATCTTTTGGAGCTGACAAATGAATGACATGTGTCCCTATTGAATTAATGGTCGATATCTCCTTTGGGTCTCCAGACTTTGGAGATTTCAAATGTCAACCCCTTCTTTCCTTCGTACGTCAATCTTCTAGAGCTTAAAAACCATTGACGCATGTCCCTCTTGGATTAACAGTCGAGATCTCGTTCGGGTCTCCGGACTTCAGAGATTTCAAATATCAAGCCCTTCTTTCCTCCGGAGTGATCACCTACTGTGGTAAGTCATGATGCGGTGGAAACCGCTTGCTTTCATTTAACATTTCCGCTTACACTATCCTTCCACTATAATAGATCGATGGATGAGACTGATCCTGAAGTGATCTCCAGATCGGACGTCTCGTGTCCACTTCGGGTCTTCGACATTCAGGACTTCAGGACTTTGGGTGAGTGTTGTGGTAAAACTCTTGAAGAAAAACTCCCAGAGTGACGTAACTTACTTGCGTCACTTGATGACATGTCACTACCACATGTTACTTAGTTTTGTGATTTGTAAGTACCTGAAATGTTGACTTCAACTTGACACTTGTCGTTCTCTGATTGTGCCACATGTCCTTGCTGATGTGGTCTGCTAATGTGGATCTCCCACACATCCTTGCTGATGTGGATCTCTCACACGTCCTTGCTAATGTGGTATGTTGATGTGGATCTCCCACACATCCTTGCTGACATGGTCTGCTGACATGGATATCCTCATGTGGCACATGTTCTTCTCCTGGATCTAACAATTGTCCTAACTCCCGAAATGTATTCCAGATCGATAGCCTGAGATATTCCTTGATCATATGACTGTGATCACCTTCTGCATTTCGGGATTTTGTGACTCGCGATGTCGAAGGTTGGCTCACCTCCCTTCTTTTGATTCCTAAACTCACGCTTGTGTCAGATCAACGGCCCATAATCCTTCCTCGATCAACGGTTGTGATCACCTTCTACATTTCTGGATTTCGCGACTCGCGATGTTAGAGGTTGGCTCACCTCCCTTCTTCTGATTCCCAAACTCATGCTTGTGCCATATCAACGGCCCATAATCTTTCCTCGATCAACGACTGTGATCACCTTCTACATTTCGGGATTTTACAACTCATGATGTTGGAGGTTGGAGCACCTCCTTTCTTCAATTCCTGAATTCCCGATATCCACTTACGTCGGATCGATGGTCCATGACCCTCCATGATCCAATGGTCCAGATTTCATTGGGACTTTTCATTTCGTGATGTCGGAGGTTAGAGCACCTCCTTTTTTCGATTCCTAATTTCCTGATATCCACTTACGTCGGATCGACGGTCCACAACCCTCCACGATCCAACGGTCCATATTTCATAGGTACTTCGCATTTCGCAATGTCAGAGGTTAGAGCACCTCCTTTCTTCAATTCTTGATTTCCCAATATTTGCTTACGTCAGATCGACGGTCCACAACCCTCCACGATCCAACAGTCTAGATTTCATCAAGACTCCGCATTTCATGACGTCGGAGGTTAGAGCACCTCCTTTCTTCTATTCTCGATTTCTCGATATCCACTTTTCCTTCTGAGCTCTTACACTTTTCCTTACGAGCTTTGATCTCTACCTTTGCTAACCCTCATGAGCTTTTATCATAGGAACATTGTTGATCCTATCGTGATCAACAATAATCATGAATTTCTTCATACCATTTGCTTCTTCTACTAACTGATATACTGTGCAATGTACTCTTCCTTCTGAGCTTTGATCTTCATTCACTTTTGTACTGCATTTTCCCTTTTGAGCTTTGATCTTCATATCGTTCGCTTCTTCTGCTAAATGATATACTGTTGACATCAATGACAATGTCGTCTATGGTAAATCACAATGATAATTCATCATAACAAATCATCACATCAAGTATTGACATCAATGACAATATGTCCAACACTGTCCTCTGCCAAAGTGTGGTAGATCTAGCAGACCTAAAATCCATGTTTTCTCCAATCTTGTTTCCCACTGGAGTGGTTGATCAATCGGTTCCCCAACTACATTCACGCCCATAGTCTGTAAGTATACTTTATTTTCGAACTTTGAGAACTTTTCCATGTCTGTTACATCATGTTCTAAGTATTTTAGTTTCTCGACATGACCCAGCAAGTCTAATTTCACCCATACCCCATTTGGTACATGCGAAAAAATAAGGGCTACGACGGGTTTCTTGTGAGGTGACCTAAGTACATGTTGCTTGTCTTTCTTCGGTAGTGGCTGGCTCGAGGTTCCATCCTCCATTGGTTGTTCCATTGTTCCTTCTAGTGGGTGGTCTGACACGGTTGTTTGGGATTCGTTTGGTTTGACTGCTGCTGCCATATTTGTAGTCATCCCGTTGACTCTTGGAGCTTCTTCAGGGTTCTTTGGTTGCGCCTCCTTCAGGGTTCCAGTGCCCTAGTTTTGTTGCTCCTGTGCCTCTACTAGAATATCCACATTCATGCCCTCAGGTGCTAGTTGTTGGATTTCTTCTACCATGGTTGTGGGGTTTATTGGTGTCGTATCTGGTGAGGGGATTTCATCTATATTGACGATCTCTGGTGGGTGTTTTTCACCTTCTTCTGATTATTCCTGTGCCCTGGTTCTAACTTTGGAGTGTTGGGCAGTCTAGGTCGACTCTACTTGTTTTGGTGGTGCCATAGTGGTGATTTTCGATCACTCGTTGTGCTCCATAGCTTCTGCAACCTCTGTGAATTTTTCTCTATGCTCTGTATGCGCTCTTTCTCTCTGTTTCTTCTCCAGTCTCGCAATAAACTATTTTCTCCCACATCTATGCTTTGTATGGGAATCGTATGAAACTTGTCAAAGACGGTACCTTTATTATGGATTCAATGAACCTCCGCTTCCTTCATACTTGCCATTACTCTCCCTTGCCATCTCTAGTTGACATGATTAATGCGGCATCCCGTCAGTCCTTTCTGGCATCCAATTCCGCATAACTTCGTCGTTTCATAATGCTTTTATCATCTTTCTGTTTCCCACTTGTTTCCCTTTTGACCTGGCTGTTGGCCTTGTCCTCATCGAGTTTGTGTTCCTAAGTGTGCGTGCTCCTTCTTCTTTCAGCGCACTATGCCTCTGTTGGCACTTTTTAATATCCTATTTTTTTCTTTATTGCGTGGTGCCTTTTCAAGTTGTGGGTGGTCGATTGTCTTTGTATAGCTTCAATTGGCTCCCATTGATCATCCCTCTAAATTATATGCCTAATAATTCCTTCAACTGTACATCTCCCCCATCTGTGACAATTTTTACTTCGTACGATCTTAACCAGTGCATTCTGAGTTTTCCTGGGTGTTGAATGGATTGGTTGTCATACATCAACACTAAATCGCCTTCCTTGAAGGTTTTCTTCTTGATGTGTCTGTCATGCCAAGCTTTGTCCCTTGCTTTCTAAACTTGTTGGTGGAACTGTAACACCCTGTTTCCCCCAGCTTGTAAATATAACTGGACTGGCCAAGGACTATGGTAAACTCATAAATGTGAATATGTGATGTAAATGGACCTTGAGGAAGAGGTCAATGAATGTGAATGATATTTTGAATTTATTGCAGGACGGCTGAGAGGGGATGTGCAGAAAAAAAAAAGACCACGATGGCGGTGGAAGGCACCTGAAAAGGTGGCGTTAACTTCCACCGAGAAATTAAATACCATATTTGGACTCCACTGGCCTGGAGAACCAAAAGTGGCTCGCTGGCCCTGAAATTTAATGCCTCGCAGGTTGGTAGGCAGATGGCTTGAGGAGGTATGGGATGGTGAACCGCCCATCTGTAGAGCCGTCAGGCCTGATCGGTGCGAGGGTAATCATGCCACACGCAACCTCACAAGAGGATAAGGCGTATGACAGAAGTGATTGAGGGGGTAGACGCGAGGGGAACTCTGGCATTTTCACAAAGTGAGTTATAGCAGAGAGGAAGGATTGCAACCTTCGCTCATGGTCACTGGCAGACAGAGAGACGCAGTCTCAGAGCATCGTGGTCTCAGCTCGGGGGTGGCTAGTGGTAAATCCGTTGGGAGTCGTTGAGCCTACGGTTGGGTGGAAACGAGCACCCCTATCAGCAGTTTCCCATACTTCTAGTGTCATTTCTGATAAGTGTTTTATATATATTGCATCTTGAAATTCATAGACTGGTATATGTATATATATTCTCATAGAATTGTGAAATTGTGAATGATTTCAGTGTTAGAATGTCGGTGCGGTGTTTGATAAGAATGAATAGATATATGCTTATAATAGAGGAAACCATGCATGATTTATGTTGATAAATGGATTTGGTTATGCATGAGCTGAACCAAGCCAGACTTCCAGTCCATCCTCGGGAGTTTGTTTCCCTTTGTCTGTTTCCAGGAATGCCCTGGATTAGATCTCTTCATAGAGATTCCCTTCTTAGAAAGGTTCACCAAGAACCCAGAAAAAAAAAGAACTTGAACGCGCAAGTCTTAATAACCCTGTACGAAGAGGAATGACCCTCTTAAGATTTCGAAGTAGCAACGTAGGGGTAAGTAACGAATCGACGGATGAAATCTTGTCAGAAGACCCATGGTCATTCACGACCATCAGATCGACGGAAGTAGTAGGAGCATTATATCCCTTGCTCCTTTTCCCTCTATCTTTGTGAATAGCGAGGAAATCAGGATCGTAGGTTCCCCCAGGGTCCATGAGAACATTTGGACCGTTGATCTTTCCACATCCACGAAGTAGTGGAAGAAATGCACGAGGTGGGACAATCTGAGCCATTGGATCTCCTTTGGAAATCCCGTCGGCCGTTGGATCGGGTTAAGATGCCCGGAGTTTAGTCTCTGGAGTGTACACAGGAAGGACGGATCTAGACCATTAGATCTTGGTCCAATAACCCGTCAGCCGTCGGATCAGACCGAAGCTGTCCAAGGGTTACCATCGGGAGTCCAGCCATCGGCATGTCGGGATTCTCAAGGACAAGAAAATCGAGACACATCAAGTCTCAAAACGCCAGGAAGATTTGAACCGCCTGTTGAGGATACACATGGCAGAGATCGAGGTTTACTATCGGGAAAGTCCGAAGTGAAAACCCCGGTAAAACCTGAGCCATCTGTTTAGGGAGACAGGTGTCCAAAATCCACAGAGAGTCGGGATATTCGGCATCGGGAAATCAGAGTTCCTGAGGCCGTGAGAATGGGAACATCACAAGTCTCGAAATCCCGGAGGAATCAGGACCATCCATCAGAGGAGGACACGTGGCAGTGATCGACGCCATCGGGGAAATTCCCGACAGGAAGTGGTTGATCGACATTTGTGTCATCGGGATATCGGGGATCCTGGTGACAATTTTTTTATGCATTTTGAAATCGCGATGCTCGAAACCCCGATGGGGGACAAGGCTGGGTCTCATGAGATAAAGGTCACATGGACCAAGATCTTCGCCTGGAGGGCTAGCGAAAATTGGAACGCGTTGGGAATTTGAAGACCAACACCCTGATGGGAGGATATAAGGATGCGGTCTTATGGGAGCGGTCATATGGACCAGAGAGCATAGCCAGGAGGGGCTAAGGCCGGAAGAGAGAGCTTATCGAAGATTCAGGAGTTCCGTGATCGAGAGTCCGGATTTTCATGACGGTGAACCCCGATGAACGGAAGAAACCCTGTCGGAGGATCTCGGGGTCTGTAATGATCGTTAGATGTGGAAACAAGACGTTAACTTAAGCCATGACGTGGTTATGCTTTAGGATAAGCAACGAGTAGATCTGGATGACCAGAATCCACCTGCCCAGATCTACGGATGAGGTTCCATTTCGGAGCCCCCTTACTGTTCTGCCTTTAGCGGTAGGGGGGGGTCAGGAATTGGACACGCAACTCTCGAACGGTCGAGATTAACTCATCAAGATCGACGACGCTCAAGTGGATTCTGGACCCCCCTTGCCATTCTGCCTTTAATGGGGGGGGGGGTCTGGAATAGTGTGGCGTGTGAAGTAGGGCCCCCTCCTGTTATGTCGACTACCGTGTCGAGTTTCCCTTTTTGCCACCTGCATTACACCTAACCGCGTGACGGGGCTTGTTCTCATTGGCGGTTCTCTACTCCTGTTGAGATTTGTTCCTATTGGCCAATTGCTGATCCTGTAGGGATTCGACCCCATTGGCCGGTCGCTAGCCCTGTCAGGGTTCGGTGGTTGTAGAGTCGAACGATTAGACATTACGGTAGCACCGAGGCGCGAAATACAAAAGACACTGCATTCAAATCGAACCGTGAACATAATCCCACGATCACATGGGAACGAAGAAGGAGAGAAAAAGAGTCAGCTTACGCTGGGTCTCCATGGTTATTTAGGGGTTCAAGTCCAGCAGAGGACTGAAAAAATTTGATTTAGGTAGTGGGTATGTTACAAGAACTCTGTTAGGATCCGATCTTCCTCCATGGTCATCAGCTGATTTAGTCTCTCCTGTGCTGCGCCTCGTTCTGTCATGTGTGTAATTTTTGCTACGCGCAAACTGTGTACCAGAAATTCTAATGGCACCACTGCTTCCTGGCCATATACCAGTTTAAATGGCATGTGCCCTATCAAAAATTTTCACGTAGTCCTGTAGGCCCACAATACTGTTGGTATTTGTAGGTCCCAATCGTCCCTATTGACATTACAGATCTTTGTCAGTGCATTCTAAAGGATTTTGTTAAATGCTTCTATTGTGTCATTTGCCTGTGGGTGATATAGTGTGCTCTTCTAATGACGAAATTCAAACTCTTCAGTCATAGCGTTAATAGTGTTTTTAATAAAGTGCATGACTTGGTCACTCATCAAAACTCTTGGGCACCCAAATTGAGTGATTACTTGTTCAAATACAAAGTGTGTTGCTATTTATGCACTGCAATCCTTCACTGGTGTTGCTTCCACCCATCTTGTTAGGTATTTTGTCGTGGTGATAATGTAACTTTCTCCTATTCTTTTTGTTGGTGGGTTGATTGGTCCCACAAAGTCTATTGCCCATTTATTGAATGCCTATAATGTTACCTGTGGTCGTAATGACATCTCGTCCCTTCTATTTGTTTGACCAACCCTTTGACAGATGTCACATTTATGGAAATACTCCTTGGAATCTTTATGAATGGTCGGCCACCATAGTCCTATGTGTAATACCTTCTACGCGGTAGGTTTTCATGCGTAATGTCCTCCTACTATTCCCTCATGGGATTGTATTAAAACTCTTGGTCTTCTGTGTTCTAACACATATCTTCGTAAGATGTTATCTGTGCCCATTTTGTATAAGTGTCATGCGATTAGTTGGTAGTCTGCAACCTGGAATACTAGATTTTTCTTCTGTGCGGTGTTATATTCCTGCTACGCAGTACCTGTGCTCAAGTACTGAATAATATCTGCAAATTATTCATCATCGATCTGGACTGAAAATAATTGTGCGTCCAGGAAATTTTCCTCTAAATTTGTAGGTTCTTCCCCGTTTGTGACCCTTGATAGGTGGTCAGGTCCTGCATTCAATTTTCCTGGCTTGACTATTACTTCAAAGTCAAATTATTTAAATAGTAGTAACCATCGACATATTCTCCCCCTAAACACTGGCTTGTTGTCTAGGTATTTAAGGGCTGAGTGATCTGTGAACATATTAAATTGTTTTCCCAATAAGTAATGTCTAAACTTCTGTAGTGCGTAGACCATAGCTAGGCCTTCTCTCTCTATGGTGTTATAGTTTTGTTCTAATTCTAACATCTCCCTACTCGCAAATGCTATAGGGTGATCCAAATCCCCCGCTCCTAGCTATGCCAAGATAGCTCCAAGTGCTATGGCTGATGCATCTACATGGATGTGGAATTTCTTCTCCTAGTCTGGAAATACTAGTATTGGTGCGGTGACCATCTTTTCTTTCAGCGTATCTAGACCATGTTGACAATCATTGTTCCACTGAAACTTTGTATCTTTTCTTAACAATTTTTCCATTGGCGCGGTAATCTGCGCGTATCGTTTGATAAAATTTTTGTAGTATCCTGTGTGTCCCAATGTCTCTCTTAGCTGACGGACTATTCTTGGTGGTAGTAAGTTAACAATTACTGCAATCTTTGCAGAATCTACTAGTAAACCTTGTTTGCATACTATATGGCCCAATAGTATCCCAAATAGTGTTACGAATATGCATTTTTTTATGTTTAGTGATATCTGGCACTGCCTACATATTTCTAACATCATCTATAATACTTTTACATGCTCTTTCAACAAACTATAGACTGTCCAATCATCCAAGTATACCTCTAGAAACTAGTGGATAAATTCCTTAAACGCGACGATGACTACTCTGGAAATTATTGTTGGTGCATTCTTCAGTCCAAATGACATGACTATGTACTGGTAGGATCCCCATTTTGTGGCAAACATGGTTTTGTATTTGTCTTCCTGTGCTATCTTGATCTGGTGGTAGCCTGAGAATCCATCAGTGAATGAGT
This sequence comes from Picea engelmannii, assembly GCA_009831015.1. Classification (NCBI taxonomy): domain Eukaryota; kingdom Viridiplantae; phylum Streptophyta; class Pinopsida; order Pinales; family Pinaceae; genus Picea; species Picea engelmannii. The sequence continues at coordinate 20,879 of ML800401.1, forward strand.
AAGCTTCGTGTCCTCCTACGTTCTCCAACACTTCATCTGTGAAAGGTGTAGGGAACGGGTCATGTAGGCATGTATCGTTTAACTTCCTCAAGTTGACGCATATCCTTATCCCTCCTTGTTTTTTCTCTTGAACTACCATCAGGCTTATCCATTCTGATTCTTCCACTAGTTCTATGATTCTAGCTTCGAGAATCCTGTCGATCTCAGCTTTGATTTTCTGCTTATATATCGGGTTCAATCTGTATGGTCGCTGTCTGATTGGTCTCACTTCATATCTGAGTGGTATCTCCATTTCTCCTAGCTCTCCTGTTATACCCTTCATATATGTAAATGTTGTGGGAAATAGGTCGTTGTACTCGCGCAGTAACTCTGTTATGGTTTCTATTGTTTGCTCATCCCAATAAGCTCCAATGCTATCCATTTTGGGATTCTCGACTGTCCCAATGTTAACTTTCTTCACCTTGATCAACACAACAATGACTTCTTATTCTATACGTGGACCCTCCACTTCTGTTTCACCTTCCTTTTCCTCGATCTGAATATCGTGCAGATCGTCTTCCTCTGGTGCATCCTCGTGGACATGGTAACATGACAAAAATTCCTTGACTGTCTGTTTGTTTCGTTGTTGTTCTTTTGTTATGAGTTTGAATTCTGGTTCCTTGATGAATATTATCCCTCTTATTTGTTTAATAGCTACATCTATGTTGGGGTTTTCATGCTCGAATGAAAAAGTGACTGTAAAATTTTGTTGCAATACCGTCCAGGTCGTAGTTGCTGGTCAGTATACCAGTTCGTTGGTATGCCCTCTAAATAAAATGATGAGGCCATTCCTCTAGGGGTGTCAATTTCCATAGCGTTCCGCACTTCTCTAAGTGTTCCGCTAGTGCCCCCTGTCCATCTTACCTCTGCTGCTTGTTGTTTTTCTGTTCTGCGTCGAACCTTATGCGCAGTAACCACTTACATTGGTACCAATCTATGATTGTCTCTTTGTGTGCACCCCATCATCTTGTAGGCGTGTCCTTGAGTGCTATGTCAAGTGCTAAGAGTCTCTGATTCTATAACACTTCCTCTTCGTAGTGTTTCGAGAATGTTTCTAGGTTGTTTATTCTGTGGAAATTGGGTGGTTCTCTTATCTCCATGCCTACCCATCTTACTACGCGATCTATTCTTGCACATCTTCTCATGGAAACTTCATGTATCCTTTGTTGTGAGTTCTCTAAACTGGTATCCAAGTCTGTTGCACATGAAGTAATGCTACACCAATTGAGTATTCCATCTATAGTTGGGTTTACATAATCCTCATCACGTGCAGTTGTTTTGTACAACTGACTGATTTCCTCTAAGTCTAGGAAATTGGGTTCTACAAACCTTTCACCTTATGATGGGTCTAATGGTGCGATGAATCTGTATTCCCCTGACTCAAATGTCATTTTTCTTGTCTTCAAATTGATTATTGCCTGATTTTCAAATGCCCAATCCAACCCAAGCAACGCTAGATATGGTGTTGTGTCCTCCACTATTTCAATCACTTCAAAATCTTCTTTAGTGCGCACTCCATCCAGGTCTACTATCACTCCTTTCAGTCTACCAATTGGTAGGACTCTGTGTTGGTTTGCTAGTTTCAGTTGAACAAGTGAGTATCCTAATGTGGGCTCTCCCATGCATTGCCATGTCTTTTTTGGTAATACATTAACTTCAGATCCTAGATCTAATATGATATCTCCCATGTTGAAATCTACGATGTTGGCATTCAGTATGAACTCCCTACTTGTTCTTCTCCTTGTATGTAGGTGATTGACTGTATTTTGTTCTAGTTTTCCTTCCGTCTCTATACTACATCTTTCTAATATGTTTTGCAGTATTTTGACAGATGATGGATCATTTAATACTTTGACACATTATTGCAAAAAACCTTTGATTGTACTTACTTGTTCCATGAGTTTCATTTCGTTGGTATGATCCAATAATGGAGGCATAACGTACTCTGGCGCTTCCTTGCTTTGTTGTGCAATTGAATTCAACGCAATGTCCTCCTTCTGAAATTCTTGTCGGGCTTGCTTAAATATCTCCCTCTCCTTCTGCGCGTCAAACTGCTTCCTTGGTTTGGTGTTCTTCTTTATCCATTGATAGTGCACTGGATCTTGTCGGTCTACGCCATTTCTTGTTTTAGCTCCTCCGCAGGTAACTATGTTGATGTTATGTCCTTCATCCCTTGCTTCGGTTGAAATCCACTGAACATTCTGGTTGTTCTAGTTCCTCTTTTTCTAGATATTTACTAATAGTGTCGGACATTCTTTTGTATCATGGTCCAATGCGCGACAATACATACATGTTGCAGGTGGAAGTGGACATTGCCTTGCATAATGTCCTAGTTGTTGACAATTGTGACATACCACTGGTCCTATACCTCATCCAAAACCTCCTCTCGCTTGTCCTCCACCTCTGTAGCATGTTCGATCTCCTCTCGGTGCATTATACTGAGGTGCCTGATTCTACTGCGTGGTATTGTACTGAGTTTGTGCTGTGTTGTACTATGGTTGCACGATATTATATGGTTGTTGCACATTATTATACTACTGCTGTGCAGTGTTGTATGGGGTTGGAACTTGATTAAATTTTGGTGTGGCTTGCCCAGTCATCATTTCTACTTGCACTCTATATGCATATGATTTCATCTCTAGCATCAATTCCATAGTTCTATAATCTTTTTCATCATGGCCCACTGACTTACAAAAGTTGCAATATGAACTCTTCAGGACTGTTTGGTATTTCTGCATCATTGAGCATTGATATGGATCGTGGCCTGGTTTCTTGCAGATTTTGCACCATAGTCCTCCTGTTGGTTATGGGTTTGGCATTCCTGCTACCATATACTACGTGAATGTTGGACATTCATTCTTGTGGTGTCCTTCCGTCCTGCATGTAGTACATGAAACAACTTCTCGTTTTTCCTTACTCTTATTCTAGTGTGGCTGGAACGTTAAGTTCTTCAAATCCTCCTTCAGTTCTTTGATGGCTAGGTTTGTCTGTTGATACTGGTTTTCTTCCAGTTGCAGGGCTTCCTACAGAGCCTTTTCTTGTGTTTGGAACTTATGTTGTTGCAATAGGTATTTTAAGTGTGCAAACAATGAATTGATGAACAAGTGCCTATGCTGCATATCGGTCATGAGATATTTCAACTTTCCCTTCAGTCGCTTGAATCTCCGGTCAATCTCCCATACAGATTCTCCCAGTTTTTTTTCTAATTTCAATCATCTCATTCATGTATTGATCTTCTGAACTTGGCTTTTGGAACTCATTTATCAATAATTTCTTGATGTCTGCAATTGTTCTAGTTGTCCCTGGTGGATTGTTTGTAGCTAAACTCATATACCAATCCAGTGCGTGATCCCTTAGTGTAATCGTTAGTTGTGCCAGTTTAGTATCTTCGTCTGTGATATGTTTTTCTTCCCAAATATTCTCACAGATGAACAAATGTTTTTTCGGGTCCTATGACGCTTCTCCTTTCAATTCTGGTAACCAGATGGTAGGATCGTGTCCTGCCATTCTGAACACTGAACTACTACCTCTGCGCGGTGTAGATACTTGACTAGTGTTGGCTGAACTGGCTCCTCCAGTTGTTGTTCCTTGTGTAGATGTACTTCCTACTGTATGACTTCTTCTGAACTTTGGTTGTCTAAACAATGGTGTTCTCTTTGGTGTATTAGTCGCACATGGGTTTATGGGTTTCACACTGACCTTAATATGGATAGGATTGTTTCCTTCTCTTCCCATTCTTGGACCTCTCGTCTTCCTCTCATATGTTGCGCGCAGTATTTCCTCAATCTGCTCCACAGCCCGAAAATCCTCTACCTCTTCCTCGTCACTCACCAAGCCTTCCCTCGCAGCTACGACTCTTTTCTTGGTATTCACCTTGTATTGGTAGGGTACTTCACTATGCGTCTTTCCAGTTGTCACCATGATCCGCTTAATCTGGTCGTCATCCATCATGATTGGGTCCAAGGGTTCCTCCTTCTTTCCCTTATCCTTTCCTTCTTCCATTTCTCCTTTTTCTATCAGTGCTTCCCCCCTTCCCCCATGCACGCAGGGAAGTTTAGCTGTCTGATTCCATTCGCATTACACCTTTGTTGTATAGAAGTATCTTAATAGAAGTATACAACGATCTAAGTACCTTCCTCGAGGTCCACATAGAAAATCTTGCTCCACTGCGTTGTACGACTTCCCTATGTCTATTGCAAACTCTGTTATAAATCTGCCACAATATTGTCGAGCCAAAAGTCTACTGCACGGATGAACTTGTTGTTCACCTACTACAATTGTTCAATATGTATCAGGGTCCACTCTAACTATCGGATCCGGTTCGTTGCGTGGTTATCCTTCAACCTTAGTATCCAATTCTGCAATAAGTGTGGAAAATCACAGAAAAAGACTTCATGAAAATCAGTAAACATGTATTTCTCAAGATATTTGTGGGGTGTTACTCTACGGTTTCTGTTATCTTTCTGTGAAAATTCCATCTATTTTGTCCTTAGCCAACTTTCAATCTCTACTTTTGTGGGATTCCACGGTCTCAACATCCCCTTCTAGTGGCTCATTGCTTTATTCTCTACTTTAATATTCTCTTGCCCTGCCTCCCATAAATCTTACGTATCTTTTAACAAATCTTCAACATATCACATCTACTCATTTTTCTATTGTTCCTACCAACAACAACGAAATCATTTGTTTGCTCTTCCTTACTATATCATATCTGAGTTTGTATTGAGTGACCCAGGTTTCATGTCTGTTTGGGTTTAGGGTTAAGGGTTAAGGGTTTAAGGGTTTAAGGGGTTTAGGGTTAAGGGTTAAGGGTTAAGGGTTAAGGGTTTAGGGTTAAGGGTTAGGGGTTAGGGTTAAGGGTTAAGGTTAAGGATTAAGGGCTTAGGGTTAGGGGTTAAGGGTTCAGGGTTTAGGGTTTAGGGCTTAGGGTTTTAGGGGTTCAGGGTTTAGGGTTTGGGGTTCAGGGTTTTAGGGGTTTAGGGGTTTAGGGTTTAGGGTTTAGGGGTTTAGGGTTTAGGGTTCAGGGGTTAGGGTTTAGGGGTTTAGGGTTTAGGGTTCAGG
>ML800401.1:26078-42844 GCA_009831015.1 Picea engelmannii
ACAAAGACAATCGACCACCCACAACTTGAAAAGGCACCACGCAATAAAGAAAAAAATAGGATATTAAAAAGTGCCAACAGAGGCATAGTGCGCTGAAAGAAGAAGGAGCACGCACACTTAGGAACACAAACTCGATGAGGACAAGGCCAACAGCCAGGTCAAAAGGGAAACAAGTGGGAAACAGAAAGATGATAAAAGCATTATGAAACGACGAAGTTATGCGGAATTGGATGCCAGAAAGGACTGACGGGATGCCGCATTAATCATGTCAACTAGAGATGGCAAGGGAGAGTAATGGCAAGTATGAAGGAAGCGGAGGTTCATTGAATCCATAATAAAGGTACCGTCTTTGACAAGTTTCATACGATTCCCATACAAAGCATAGATGTGGGAGAAAATAGTTTATTGCGAGACTGGAGAAGAAACAGAGAGAAAGAGCGCATACAGAGCATAGAGAAAAATTCACAGAGGTTGCAGAAGCTATGGAGCACAACGAGTGATCGAAAATCACCACTATGGCACCACCAAAACAAGTAGAGTCGACCTAGACTGCCCAACACTCCAAAGTTAGAACCAGGGCACAGGAATAATCAGAAGAAGGTGAAAAACACCCACCAGAGATCGTCAATATAGATGAAATCCCCTCACCAGATACGACACCAATAAACCCCACAACCATGGTAGAAGAAATCCAACAACTAGCACCTGAGGGCATGAATGTGGATATTCTAGTAGAGGCACAGGAGCAACAAAACTAGGGCACTGGAACCCTGAAGGAGGCGCAACCAAAGAACCCTGAAGAAGCTCCAAGAGTCAACGGGATGACTACAAATATGGCAGCAGCAGTCAAACCAAACGAATCCCAAACAACCGTGTCAGACCACCCACTAGAAGGAACAATGGAACAACCAATGGAGGATGGAACCTCGAGCCAGCCACTACCGAAGAAAGACAAGCAACATGTACTTAGGTCACCTCACAAGAAACCCGTCGTAGCCCTTATTTTTTCGCATGTACCAAATGGGGTATGGGTGAAATTAGACTTGCTGGGTCATGTCGAGAAACTAAAATACTTAGAACATGATGTAACAGACATGGAAAAGTTCTCAAAGTTCGAAAATAAAGTATACTTACAGACTATGGGCGTGAATGTAGTTGGGGAACCGATTGATCAACCACTCCAGTGGGAAACAAGATTGGAGAAAACATGGATTTTAGGTCTGCTAGATCTACCACACTTTGGCAGAGGACAGTGTTGGACATATTGTCATTGATGTCAATACTTGATGTGATGATTTGTTATGATGAATTATCATTGTGATTTACCATAGACGACATTGTCATTGATGTCAACAGTATATCATTTAGCAGAAGAAGCGAACGATATGAAGATCAAAGCTCAAAAGGGAAAATGCAGTACAAAAGTGAATGAAGATCAAAGCTCAGAAGGAAGAGTACATTGCACAGTATATCAGTTAGTAGAAGAAGCAAATGGTATGAAGAAATTCATGATTATTGTTGATCACGATAGGATCAACAATGTTCCTATGATAAAAGCTCATGAGGGTTAGCAAAGGTAGAGATCAAAGCTCGTAAGGAAAAGTGTAAGAGCTCAGAAGGAAAAGTGGATATCGAGAAATCGAGAATAGAAGAAAGGAGGTGCTCTAACCTCCGACGTCATGAAATGCGGAGTCTTGATGAAATCTAGACTGTTGGATCGTGGAGGGTTGTGGACCGTCGATCTGACGTAAGCAAATATTGGGAAATCAAGAATTGAAGAAAGGAGGTGCTCTAACCTCTGACATTGCGAAATGCGAAGTACCTATGAAATATGGACCGTTGGATCGTGGAGGGTTGTGGACCGTCGATCCGACGTAAGTGGATATCAGGAAATTAGGAATCGAAAAAAGGAGGTGCTCTAACCTCCGACATCACGAAATGAAAAGTCCCAATGAAATCTGGACCATTGGATCATGGAGGGTCATGGACCATCGATCCGACGTAAGTGGATATCGGGAATTCAGGAATTGAAGAAAGGAGGTGCTCCAACCTCCAACATCATGAGTTGTAAAATCCCGAAATGTAGAAGGTGATCACAGTCGTTGATCGAGGAAAGATTATGGGCCGTTGATATGGCACAAGCATGAGTTTGGGAATCAGAAGAAGGGAGGTGAGCCAACCTCTAACATCGCGAGTCGCGAAATCCAGAAATGTAGAAGGTGATCACAACCGTTGATCGAGGAAGGATTATGGGCCGTTGATCTGACACAAGCGTGAGTTTAGGAATCAAAAGAAGGGAGGTGAGCCAACCTTCGACATCGCGAGTCACAAAATCCCGAAATGCAGAAGGTGATCACAGTCATATGATCAAGGAATATCTCAGGCTATCGATCTGGAATACATTTCGGGAGTTAGGACAATTGTTAGATCCAGGAGAAGAACATGTGCCACATGAGGATATCCATGTCAGCAGACCATGTCAGCAAGGATGTGTGGGAGATCCACATCAACATACCACATTAGCAAGGACGTGTGAGAGATCCACATCAGCAAGGATGTGTGGGAGATCCACATTAGCAGACCACATCAGCAAGGACATGTGGCACAATCAGAGAACGACAAGTGTCAAGTTGAAGTCAACATTTCAGGTACTTACAAATCACAAAACTAAGTAACATGTGGTAGTGACATGTCATCAAGTGACGCAAGTAAGTTACGTCACTCTGGGAGTTTTTCTTCAAGAGTTTTACCACAACACTCACCCAAAGTCCTGAAGTCCTGAATGTCGAAGACCCGAAGTGGACACGAGACGTCCGATCTGGAGATCACTTCAGGATCAGTCTCATCCATCGATCTATTATAGTGGAAGGATAGTGTAAGCGGAAATGTTAAATGAAAGCAAGCGGTTTCCACCGCATCATGACTTACCACAGTAGGTGATCACTCCGGAGGAAAGAAGGGCTTGATATTTGAAATCTCTGAAGTCCGGAGACCCGAACGAGATCTCGACTGTTAATCCAAGAGGGACATGCGTCAATGGTTTTTAAGCTCTAGAAGATTGACGTACGAAGGAAAGAAGGGGTTGACATTTGAAATCTCCAAAGTCTGGAGACCCAAAGGAGATATCGACCATTAATTCAATAGGGACACATGTCATTCATTTGTCAGCTCCAAAAGATTGACGTACAGAGGAAAGAAGGGGTTGAGACTTGAAATATCCGAAGTTCGGAGACCCAAAGGAGATCTTGACCGTCAATCTGATGTTTAGTTGCATTCTCAATCGTTGAGAAAAATACAGTGGAAGGATAGCATAAGAATAATAGACAAAGTCATGGAGTAAAAGGTGTCCATCCTGCTCATTGCTTGATTAAGTCTTGGTCGTTGGATTAAGAAATGAAGGATAGATGTAAGGATCAAATATGACCATTGATCTGGTTCCGTGATATAATGAGAACCATTTGATCTGTTTGGCAAAATCTGCTTCGGGAGATTTGAAAGGTTTCAAGCCCAAAAATTCTAAAGGTCGAAGTGCTGAAGTTACGACAATCGTCCATCTCATCAGAGATTGAATCATGACCGTTGAATTGATAAGTGCTCAAGCACTTGTCTCACCTAACATCTGAATAATGCCATTGGTCATATGGTAAAGATATTTAAAAGGAAGAATGTAATGTGTCGCTTAAATTGATAAGCTTGTGGTTCTACACCTATGATCACATGAACATGGTTTGAAGGAAGCGCTGATTTTCGTTATCACAGAGACAAAGGAAATAAATCCATACCTGTGATCGATTTATGAAAGTAAAAGGGGATGCCAGGTTTAAAGTTGAAGACCCGAAACGATGATCTTTGGTGGTCCCAAAGTTGTTGTAAATGGACAAGTTAGTTATAACTTGTTGCACAAGTCTACCCAATAAATTAAACAAGTTTTGAGCATAAGCAAGTATAAATGGAACCATGATTAGTTCATTGGAAGTGTGCTTAAGAAATAATATGGGCTTTTGGAAAAGATTAGCTCGCTAAGAAAGAGTGGCCTGCAAAGAAAAATGAAGGGGATGTGGACCTGAGGTCTGTGCGAATATTAGAAGGAAGAAGAAGTGAAGAAGGTGCAAATTTTAGACAGAATATGAAGTGCGGTGATGAGTGTTTATGGTATACCTCTAATCATGAAATAGAGTTGATTCAATAACGAATCACTGTAACTAGATTTGGTTGAATTACTATATGAACTCTAGTTGGATAGACTGCATTCTATCAACAAGCTGGGTCTTGTGGCAAGTTGGGTCTTTCTTGAGAGTTGGTGCTCTTAGAGGAGTTGGTGCTCCTTACTTCAGTTGGTACTGATACAAAATAGTTGTTGCTGGTGTTAGCACCAGAAGTCACCTCTGGATTGCAATAGGGATGAGCTTGATACCCATTAGTTTATATGTCACAAAGAGTAATTAAGGGTGGTCGAATGGTCGCAGACCCAAAAGAATATCGCTTTAACTCAAAAGACTAGGCCAAAAATGCACAGGGAAGTGAGGGCCATAACTAACTTCAATCAGGAAATGAGTTTAAAAGGCAAGCATAGGGAAGATTTGGTGAGAAAAAGAGAACAAGGTTTCTATGGGCACTCGACCTTCCAGCACCTTGAAGAAGATAAACCCAGGCTCGATGATGATTTCTAGCCCCACCACAGATGGGGAAATGTCCAAAACCATGAACTCCTACAAATCGCACTATCCTCCTCACTAGTGAGGAAGAAGTTCTTCTACAAACGCGCAGTCGTCAATACAACGCACCCCCTGACTCCACTCCCACTACCTCAGAAGAACCCCCAATCACAACTAGACCACCTTTGATGATTTCTCACCCTAATACTGAACCACCCCTTCGTATTCCTTGCATCCCATTACGACGGAATGTCAACAACCCTCAGGCTAGGGCGGCACACAATTACAGTCTGGTCGATGACTTGGCACAATCTCCTGCGTCCATGTCAGTTTTAGAAGTCCTTCAAACCTATCCTACTCAACGGTATTCGTTACTTTCTTCCTTGGGGGTAGTCTAACCTACTGATACTCGACTCATCACCTTTGATCTTAATAGTGGGGAACCCCGTCTCCTCGCTTTGTTCGCTTTCCAAATACCGGTTAAATTATGGAACATCACAGTTCACCGCTGCATCATTGATGAGGGTGAATCCACATGCATCATTTCCAAAATTGTATGGCAGAAACTTGGCTCCCCCGAGCTCATACCATCTGTCATTACTCTGATAGATTATGACGGATGACCATCCTCTCTGGAAGGACTCTTTCAAAATGTCCCCATTGAACTCGGGGGCAAGACTATCCTCATTGACATTGAAGTTATCGACGCTCCGCTCGAATACAACATTTTGTTTTGGTGTAGCTACATGTATGCGATGAAGGTTGTGGCCTATTTTGTGTTTCGCACAATGATGTTCCCCCACAACGGGAGGATCCTCAATATCGACAAAGTTCCGCATTACGATCCCAACCCTTCCTCCAACATCGATAATATCCTACCCTTTGTTCACACTAATCCCAAGGCCTACCCACTCATTGATATGGGTCCCAGAATTTTCAAAGACCCATCCTTGATAGGGACATACCATGGAGCACCTCCGCTCATACATCCCTCAACACAAGTATGTGTCATATCCTCCAATGGAACAGAAACTGGAGATACCCTTCCTCCCACAGAGGCTTCATTACTATCTGACGTCCCACTCATCGCAGATCTCCTTCCTCAGGAATCCCCTGAGAGCCCTCCAACTCCCCCTATTCCCAATTACACCCTCCCCCAGGGCCACATATCGGTTTGGGAAATAGTCCCCCAAGCCATTACTCAAATCCCCTTCTTTTACCCCCCACCAGGCGTACAAGATTTCTAGGTAGCCGCAACGCGTACCCTTCCCAATATGGTGTTGGAAAGTCTAGTATAGTATCTACATCCACCTACGATGGTCCCTCAACCATCCCTCCCTCCCCAAATAGAAGGAATCTCGATGCAGATTCCAATACTTACTCCCACCACACCACCCACGCCCCCACTCACTAGCACCATTACTACAGCTGGTGGTAGACGGAAGAAGAAAGAGCCCACCACTCCACTTCCACCCCGAGTTCAACATCCTTGTGCACTATGCAAGAAAGATGGATACCCCACCAATAAATGCTCGTCTCTCCCTTAGATGCACAATTTAATTCAACTCCCTCGATCAACGACACCGCTCGTCGTTTCATCTAGTTCACCTAATAGTACCATTACATCCCCTATAGGAGGCAAAGGCCTGCGAACCAAATTATCATGTGCCATTTGTTCAGAATACGGCCATTACACCCACCATTTCCCTACGCTACCTCACTTTCGACAGACGCTAGCAGCCATATGCCAGAGATTTCAACAAGAACCCCTCCATTGGCCTCATCTCACACACATGTCACTGACATCCACTATGTCACGACCTCAGTCAATGAACGTATGCAATGTCCTTTCTCTCTATGCAAATCACTTGATCACTTCACATATCAATGTCCTATGATCATCAAATATAGGCATCATCAATTGGCCCTTATTCCCAATCCTTCCATCACCCCACCTCCAGTGGTGCCAGTAGTCCACCCTACTCCCTCTCCAGATATGGTTTATATATTTTCCCTCGAGCCTAAGGCACTTCCAAATCCTCCTCTGGTTCATCATCCACCTCATGCCATGTCATCAATGATTCACGACCACATTTCATCATGGGAATGGTCCACCTCATCGCCATGTGTCATCGCACAATTTTCTTCCATATGTCACAATCCTTAGCTTACCATGTGTCATATTCTCATTTGTTGGTTTTCATGCCTTGGAATAGCTTTGAGAATTTGGCTAAGTATGGGAGATGGGACAAGAGGGGATGTGGGAGAATTGTAGGCAATGGAAGTCAAGGGGATAGTTTGTAGGTTGCGAGGACAGACAAGAGATAATTTGAATATAAAACATTTCATGAACCTGCCAACCCATGGTTATGGGCAATCGAACATATGTTAAGTGTAGAAAGGTGGTCAGTCGGACTTGCATGTAGAAGGAATAACAAGATTAAGCTTGGCACCCTCAACAAATATGATGGACAAAATTTAGATCATGAAACTTTGGGTGCAAAATGTATATCGTGGAACATGGGATATGAAATATTGAACTTGCGAAACCAAGAACCCGCAGCTATAGAAACGACTAAGTATACTAAGTAGAAATGGAGAGAAGAGAGGATAAAAGAAAGAGGGAAGCAAATGGAAAAATCGTTAAGTTTTGAGATGGATAGAGGGGAAAGGTGAGAGAAATAAGCGATGAGAATACTTAGCTAAAATTCGAAAATGGATAAGAGAACATGATACTTAGAAAAATTCTTAAAAATATCTCCTTCATACCTTCAAACTAGATCTTGAATAGCTTAGGCATATGGAAACAAATTTCTGATCCGAAAGGTGCATTACAAAGCTGAGACTGAGGGTTGCAGAGTGAACTTATAAAAGTTCAAAAATGTCTTCTTTTGATATCAAGGATTTTATGAATCCAAGAGAAAGAAATTACAGATGAACGAATGTTTTGGTCAACAATAGTGAGAGCCCAAAGATCTATATTTATTAAAGGATATAGAAATGTAGTACAATGTAATATAATCTCTCACACAGAGCTATAAAATTCTCTCTGTGTTTGTCTATTTATATTCCTATATGTCTAGTTACCAGGCAATTGTAACTACTTAACTACCTGGGTCGGTTGATTAACAAATACTTAGACCAACTTACATTTCCGAATTCCATAGTCAACTGACTATTTATAGTCGACTAGAGGTTGTAGTCAGTAGAATTGAATATCACCTACAACAATATTTCCACTTGGCAATCTACATCAATTGTCTTCGAAACTATTCCATCTCAATATCCATGTTTTCCTTTTTTTGTTGCATACGATTGCTGCAAATATCCTGCTTCAAATTTTCACATAAATTTAGTATGTTTGTTTCCATACCTGCTTTGTATTCTTTCCTGTCTTCAATCAAAACATATTTATGTCCATATATTTTGATCTTCCATTTAGTTTTCATCATCTCAATAAGGCTTTGTTGTATAATACCTTTGCTCCATTTTTTTTATACTTCTCCATAAGTATTTAATGCACTTAGTTGCTTTCTCCATGGATTCTCTATGAAAGAATTCCTTTCATCAACATATGCACATAAAATAAACATATCACAAGAAATAATATGCTCTTGAAGTCCATTTCCATTCACAGGAATGATTACTAACACTATTCTTTGATCTTCTTTACTATTGACTAGAGATGTGTAGTTTGTTGCTCCCTCTTGTATCTCATGTGCATTAATTCTTCCTTGAACTTCTAGTTTGTTTTCTACATCTTCCTGGTTACGCTTTACACTTGCAATCTCCTTATTTTATTTTAATACAACCCCTTTCTCTACACTCTCTTGTTGTAAATGTACTAGAATTTTAACTTCATGAAACAATTTATCCTCCTTTAATGCGGTGCTTTTTTCATCTTCTTTTGTACCTGCAAATACATGCTTAAATAAATAATTATATTGAAAAACTAAAGGCTCGTCTGCCTCTCTTGATGCTTTAGGTATCTCTTCCTAGCTATGCATTCCTTAATACTGCTCAGGATTGATTACGTCTGCAATCTTTGTGCAGTCTTTCTCAATCTTGGGATTGATTAGCCATTCTTCCAAAAAATCTAATTCTCCATCCATATCTTTTAGTACTACACCATAATGTTTTTCTTCATTTTTTTTTTCATCCTTGTGATTTTCTTCATAATCCAACCTTGTCTTGTTCATTTTTACAACAAGTTATTGCACTTGTCTTTCAACATTTGCATTTTTTTAACTATGTCTAGTTCCTCATTTGACTTCTTTTATGAAATAGTGTTGTCTCTTCCTCTCTTATGACACATTTATGGGTTTGTGTCTCTTATATTCCCTTATGAGGCAATCCTTCATATTCCTCTTTCTTAATGACAACTTCTAGTGGTTGTTTATCTCCATCACTTGCATAACCTACAATTCACACACAAACAATTAGTTTCAAATCCATGAGACCTTTGGGTCTCATTTGTTTCTTGTGGTATTATCTTCTTATGTGTATCTAAACTTCCCAAACATTTCATGAGACTCTTATTATGTCTCTCATCAACATCTTCATCCTTTTCCAGGATTGATCCTTGCTTTGGTTAAAAAATGTGAACTTATTCTTCATCTTCCAAAGACCTTTGTCCATAGTCATCTTCACTAAATATTCCCTCTATCTTCAACCAAACTTCTAGCTTGTGGCTCAGCTTCCTTGCAATCAATTTCTTGATAGGCCACTTGACCTTCTGCTTCAAAATCCATCCACTTCTTTGGTCTTCTTCAACTCTCTCTTATAACAACTTCATCGTAACATTGAGTCATTCCTTCATCTCAGCTATATCCTTGTCAAATTTCTCATCACTTGTCTTTATGTGTCTTCTTTCCTCTAAACCCTTCATCTGTATGTCTCTAGTCATCTCCATCTCTTTGAGCTTCAAAATACTCAACAGTGAGATGCAAATAAACTATACAGTAACAAGTCTTTTGGACCCTCCTACAATATACCTAACCAAGTTTTTCTCATGAACTTGGCCTTTTGGTATCTCTGGTTCTCTCTACTAGAAACATTTGAGTTTTATATTCTCCTCCAGGATTCTACACTTCTACTCACAATCTCCTAAGAGCTTCACCTTCTCTTCTCCAAGTTCACTAGATGTAGGGTTTTTTCCACAAAATTTTCCTTCTCTTCTACTACCACCTACACAAACAAAGCATCCTACCAGAGTTACAATACCAAAAACATGATCATCGTTCAGACCTTAGCTAATCTATCTCTGCGACCTCTTCCAATCTCATAGTTTTACCCAACTCTCTCTTGCTGGAACTAATTTACTTTCACTATAACCACTTCACTAACTGCAAGATACTCCTTCTCTAATACCAAAAATGGTGCAACAAGGTCAAATTTAAACCCCTTATCTCTTTCTTAAACATATTTTCTTAACTGACTTAACTTGTCATTTTATACTATTGTTAACCTGCCATAGGACCACCAGGGAAATACAATATTCACCACCTACCACTAGGCCCTTGAAACTTTAACAATGCACCTTTAAATGTTTACTTAGATCCGGTTTAATCGACCAACATGCACAAAGAATCCTCCTTCAAAAATACTCACATAATTGTGAGTCTAGTCCAGTTTAACCAACCACTGGACACATGGAATACTTGTCTAGTCCATTTTAATCATCTAATTGAAGGGCTTTCAACCAGTCACCGACCCACCAAAATATAAATCCACTGGGAAATTTAAGACTGGTCTTTTTGATGGATTTAAGGCTGGTCCGGTTACCAATCATTTTTGTTCGTTGATCTCTTATGATGATCAAGGATTATAAATTGTTCTTCTGAATGCATACACTTGGACTCTCTGTCACGTCTCCACTAAATATCTTCACCCAATACTAGATTCCCCTACCAGATATCTGTATTAATAGAATCTATTTATGGTGTCAGATTTAACCTTTTTTCAAACGACTTTGCATGTCCATAAAGATCATAGGAACTTCAACTCTTCGATCTCATTATGACATATCTCACTTCAAATAGAGCCAAACCGTCCTCTATTTCTTCATACAAAGACTCTTTACTATCATCGCATACAATCTAACCATTACATCCATGGTTTACTTAGATTTTCTCTCAAAGGCTATACACATAGACCCTGACTAGTTCATTCTCGCATTCATTAAATATTCCTTCATGTAACATGAATACAATAATCGAGAGGTGCATACACACAATTTAGAAATACACTGTTTCACTAAAAGACTTTGTACATGATTTCTATAAACTCATAAATCCTCCTACCTCTCTACTGGCCTAATTACACACATTTTTGGTGCTTCTTTGGCCTTCGCCACCTCGTCCCTCTTATCAGTGAAGGCTTACAATATATATACAAGGAATATAACTTCCCGATCACTTTAGATCCTAAATATCCTCAACCAATTACTTGGAAATTAAAAAATCATATTTATAATATCCCTTCTAAGACTCTGTTGGCACAGGGGAAAACCTGGGGTTCAATGCTCAAGAGTGCACCAACAAAACCCTAACTACCGACCCTTTTGACAATACCTGTGAAGCAGATGAAGTCTCACTCGAGGTAGAGTCAGGGGTGGTTGCAGGACTTAGATGTCTGCAACCGTAGATGGGACATTGATCTGTGATTATATATTTTACAGGGCACTTAGCATAGTTCATTTGTCAATATTTAACTCGTATGGTTCTTCACAGATAACACAGAGCATCGTAGTGAATACTTATACTAAATATGGTTCAGTACTTAGCCACATAAATATAGGTTAGGTTCAACAGATCAAGCACTAAGCATATTTTATATCAGATCTAACATTCATTCATATATTAGTAGCACAAAGCATAACTAGATCTACTAATCACAACAAGCACTTAGCCAAAAGGAAACAACACATTAGATCGAAGAACAAAGCACAATACACACAGTTACCGTGGTTCACCCCCACCCTGGGGCTATGTCCACAAAGTCTTCTTTATTTTATCTCGGTCAAGCAATTACAACACAGAGCTTTAATGATCCTTACTTCACACAGGACAAAAGATTTGCGCATATCGCTAGATCCTTCTTCCTTGCACTTCAACACAAAGCTACGACAACTTGCACTTAGCTTCTCAATCTCATGCACAAATAACTTGAAGATACATCCGATCACACAGATCTAGTACTAGCACTAAGACTTTAGCTATACATCACATAGATGTACTACTCCCCCTTCTTCTCTATTGCCTTTTTATAGATTACAAAATGGGCCTAAGAATGGGTAAACCCATGGGCCGACATCCCTTTCCCATTACATCAACCCAAAACCCTAAAATGGACCCAAAAATAGGTCTTTCTTCCTTAATTTCTACTTCACAACTAACCCAACAATTAGTAGATGAAATGCATGATCGCATCTTTTTGTTTGTACATGTGTGAATGCAGGTCATCTTTGGGAGGAGGCTTGCAATCAAAGAGCGAGTGAAAGAAAAGGGATTGATATCAAATGAAGGACTTAAGGTAGAGTTATCGAATCTCATTTACACCTTCGTATTGCATGAATGTGGGGTTTTGTGTTGGGAGAATAGAAAAGAGTTGAGGCCTTTGAAATGGTTATTTTCTGCATGCATGATTAGTTCCCTTAAATGCTAAGTCCGTAGAAGGGATTCCCACCCACAATAGTAGAAAATGGTTGTTTAAGAAGAAATTTAATGCAGAAGGAAAAGTGGAGAAATACAAAGCTCAGTTAGTAGCAAAAGGTTATTCCCAGGTAGAGGGAATTGACTTTGGTGAGATTTTTTCTCCTGTTGCTAAGTTAATTCTATTAGATTTATTTTATATATTGTTGCTTCTTTTGATCTTGAAGTGGAACAGATGGATGTGAAGACAACATTCCTACATGGGGATCTGGAAGAAGAAATCTACATGAAGCAACCGGAAGGCTTTGTAGTAAAGGGAAAGCAGGAGTTGGTATGTAAGCTAAAGAAGTCACTATATGGCCTGAAGCAATCCCCTAGGATGTGGTACCAAAAGTTTGACACACACATCCTTGGATTGGGATTTGTGAGAAGCATGGTTGATCACTGTGTATATTCCAAGCAGGTTGGTAATCACTTCATTTATGTAGTGTTGTATGTTGATGACATGTTGTTGGTAGGAAATAACATTTATGTTATCAAGGAGGTGAAATCACAACTATCCTCCAAATTTGACATAAAGATCTCGGTGCTGCTAACTTCATTCTGGGAATGGAAATTAAAAGAGATTGTGAAAATAGGAAACTCTGGTTGAATCAGAGAAAATATGTTGAGATGATATTGCAAAGGTTTAATATGCATGGAAGTAAACCGATCAAGGTTCCTATTCCTATAGGTGTAAAGTTATCTATAGATTAGTGCCCCAAGACACAGAAAGAAGAAGATGACATGTCCCATGTTCCATATGCCAGTGCAGTTGGCAGTTTGATGTATGCAATGGTTTGTACTAGACCGGAAATTGCACATGCAGTGGGAGTTTTGAGCAGGTATATGTCAAAACCAGGGAAGGAGCATTGGACAACAGTAAAGAGGGTCTTCAGGTATTTGTGTGGCACTACCAATTATGGATTGTGCTACCAATGAAAACCAAGATTGGACAGAGTGGTAGACATACATGGCTTTGTTGATGCAGACTAGGCTGGAGATCTAGATCTTAGAAGATCTACAAGTGGGTATGTGTTTAACCTATTTGGAGGAGAAATTAGTTGGATGAGAAAAATACAAGTTGTAGTGGCACTCTCAACTACATAAGTTGAATACATGGCAGCCACTCATGCAAGCAAGGAAGCAATATGGTTGCAGAGATTGTGTTCAGGTATTGGGTTGGTACAACAAGCAATGCGATTAGATTGTGACAGTCAGAGTGCAATATTCCTGGCAAAGAACCCAGCTTATCATTCGAAGACAAATCATATTGATGTTCAATATCACTTTGTGAGAGACATGGTTGAGGAAAAGAAGGTGTTGCTGGAACAGGTTGACACTTTGAAGAATGTTCCATATTTATTGACAAAGTCTATGAGCATTGAAAAGTTCTCTTGGTGTAGAGTAACAATGGGCATTGTTGCCCTGGATTGTTGACTATATAACCCTGTGGACCATCGGATGTAAAGAAAACAACAAGTGGGAGAATGTTGGGTATATGTTATATTCTTTGCATGTGTGTGTGTGGGTGCGTCAGGTTCGACAACTGTGTCTGACGATCCCTCATTTTGGGCGGTTTTTGTTATTTTTAGTGGATTTTTCTATTTTTAGAGGTTTTCTAAATTAATCCCGGATTAAAGGATTAGGGTTTTGGTATCTACAAAATACCTAAAAACATTGTATATATTGTATGGTGAATGGTGCAATTAGATATAATGAAAATAAGAAAGGTTTTCCCCGATTGAGGGTTTCCAGTATAAATCTTTGTGTACTATGTGTATGAGCCATTGATTAATTTATGTTTTTCTTAAGACTTTATATGCATTGCTTTACTTCACAGGTTTAAAACTTACAAAATGACCAATACCTTCATAATTGAAACAAATTAAAGGAATATTGCCTCTATACCTACCGTCAGTTCCCTTGTTTAGTCTTTTGACGAAGTTGGTCACTCCTTCATCATCTTTCGAGATGTCATTGTTGTTGCTATATCTTCTTGTTCCTTTTTTCTTTTGCTTTGATCTTTTGGATGCTTTGAAGGTTGCTTCTTTTACATCTAGATTTTCCTCTTTAGTTCTAATTTCATATGCTGTGAATATTCCATGCAATTCGTCCATGCTTATTGAGTTTAGATCTGATCTTTCTTCTAGTACTGATATCTTAGGGTTAAATCTCATTGGAAGAGATCTTAGTACCTTTTGAACAATTACAGATTCTTTGATTCATTCTCCCAATCCTATGATTGCATTCACTGTTTCATCGACTCGTAAGAAGTAGGCTACAATATCATCATATTCCTTCATTTTTAGTTGTTCGAACTGACCTCTGTAAGTTTGAAGCTTTGCTGCTTTGAATTTTGTATCTCCTTCATAAATATTTTGAAGCTTGTCCCAACTCTCTTTAGTGGATTTACAATGTGCAACTTTGGTGAATACCATATCACTGAGACCATTCAAAAGTGCATTTTTGGCTTTGGAATTATTCTCACTGAGTTTCACTGCTTTGTCATTTGTTGGTGGAACTGATGGTGTTGTGTATCCATCTACAATTGATTGCCAAACTTGGAATCCATATGCCTGTATATATGTCTTCATCCTTACACTCCAAAAACATTTGAAATTTGAAAAAGGATTTGGTGGCCAAAGGTTATGCAGGAGAATCACCATCATCATTCAATGAGGCATGGTGGAAGACGACTCAACATCTAGCGTAACACACTTAACAGGCTTGGATTCCAAGGAGGGTGAATCACTTTAATTTTTGAAACCTTGTAGTTAATGATCCCATGAGATCTTGAAGCTAGAGCCATTGTATGTGCTCCAAGAGATAGTAATTGCCTTTAATGCCTGTAAGATTGTAAACATTTTGAGTGTCGAATGATATCTAGATTGTAATTATTCATTTATTGTAATAAGCCTAGTGGTAGGATGTTTTTAATTGTGATATGAAAGAACTAGAATAGTATGTAGGGAAGGCTCAAGAAACCCCTTCATTTATAAATCAATGTAATCTATTCCAAAAAGAGGTTGTTGTTAGTAGTTGTTGAAAGAAGAAGTTGAAAGCTGTTGCAAGCTGTTGAAATCCTTGTAAATATTTGGTAAAGGAATATAGAAGAAGAGAATTGCTTTCAAATTTCTGAGCTTGGTTGTCTTTGAGTAACTAGGTAAATGTTATGTTATTTATCTCTGTGTTTATGAGTGCGTCCATCTAATTGTTGGTTGGATGAATCCTTAATGTTAATATAAGTTTCAATTGTTTCTATTCTGAAATATCAATGCAAGGAGTGCTCATTTCCCATGGAAGGAGTGTGGAGGCCGAACCCTTACAGGTTTAGAAACTCAGGAGAGATAGCATAAGTTTATGTAGAGCGAATGCAAGGAGTGTGCCTATACTCATAGGAGTATAAAATATCAAAGGAGAGACCAGTGCAAAGAGTGTGCAGAGTCGAAAATTTGTTAAGTGTTGATAAAGATGAGAGGAGAGATAGCGCAAGGAGTGCACAGGTAAAATTTTCAAGTCCCAAGATCAAAGGAGAGATAGTGCAAGGACTAAGCAGGTGAATTTTTCAAGTCCCAAGATCATAGGAGAGATAGCACAAGGAGTGCGCAAGTGAATTTTTCAAGTCCCAAGCTCAGAGGAGAGATAGAGCAAGGAGTGTGTAGGTGACTTATTTTAAGTCTCAAGCTCAGGAGGGAAGTAAGAGGTGTGCGTTAGAGTTCAAGTCATTCAAGTGATGAAGCTCAAGGAGGGATAATGAAAGTAAGTCCCCAGGAGGAGAAATCTCTTTGATTTTAAAGGCGAGTGGACGAGATATGTTTGGGAGGTATCAAAATCCCTCACAACTATTGGATTAAAGAGAAGGAGCGTGATTGTTAAACCCTCAAGTCCTTCAGACTTCATTGCTCTGACAATTTTAAGTCATTTGTTGTTAGTGAGGCAAAATCCTTGAAGCTCTGAATTCATAGAGTGAATCTACACCGTAGATCACTGGGACAATGTTGTTGATTATTTAGGTTGGTTGTCATTGATGCCAACCCTTGAAGAAATTTCGGTAGCACAAAGGTTTGGGTAATGGACCCAAGTTTGTTTGATGTATAATGGTATGAGTTTTAATATATTTGAAGGTAAGACTATTCTGGATGGATAATACATGTCATTCCATTTCTGGTGGTATGTGGAATATCACATAACTCCTCACGGTTAGAGAGTTATGACCATGTGAAGTTGGAGAACCCTCATGAGTCATCTAGAAGCCCCAAAAGGTCAAAGTAGTTAAAGTGGTTGCAAAGAAGAAATTATTTAAATAATAAAGTTAATGGAGAAATTACTAAGTGGACAAGTGGTTAGAAGTGGGTTAGCCCTAAAATAAGGAAAGTGGTTTAAGAGATTTTAGAAGGTAAATAATAAAGTGAAGTGA
>ML800401.1:42894-94054 GCA_009831015.1 Picea engelmannii
ACAAAGACAATCGACCACCCACAACTTGAAAAGGCACCACGCAATAAAGAAAAAAATAGGATATTAAAAAGTGCCAACAGAGGCATAGTGCGCTGAAAGAAGAAGGAGCACGCACACTTAGGAACACAAACTCGATGAGGACAAGGCCAACAGCCAGGTCAAAAGGGAAACAAGTGGGAAACAGAAAGATGATAAAAGCATTATGAAACGACGAAGTTATGCGGAATTGGATGCCAGAAAGGACTGACGGGATGCCGCATTAATCATGTCAACTAGAGATGGCAAGGGAGAGTAATGGCAAGTATGAAGGAAGCGGAGGTTCATTGAATCCATAATAAAGGTACCGTCTTTGACAAGTTTCATACGATTCCCATACAAAGCATAGATGTGGGAGAAAATAGTTTATTGCGAGACTGGAGAAGAAACAGAGAGAAAGAGCGCATACAGAGCATAGAGAAAAATTCACAGAGGTTGCAGAAGCTATGGAGCACAACGAGTGATCGAAAATCACCACTATGGCACCACCAAAACAAGTAGAGTCGACCTAGACTGCCCAACACTCCAAAGTTAGAACCAGGGCACAGGAATAATCAGAAGAAGGTGAAAAACACCCACCAGAGATCGTCAATATAGATGAAATCCCCTCACCAGATACGACACCAATAAACCCCACAACCATGGTAGAAGAAATCCAACAACTAGCACCTGAGGGCATGAATGTGGATATTCTAGTAGAGGCACAGGAGCAACAAAACTAGGGCACTGGAACCCTGAAGGAGGCGCAACCAAAGAACCCTGAAGAAGCTCCAAGAGTCAACGGGATGACTACAAATATGGCAGCAGCAGTCAAACCAAACGAATCCCAAACAACCGTGTCAGACCACCCACTAGAAGGAACAATGGAACAACCAATGGAGGATGGAACCTCGAGCCAGCCACTACCGAAGAAAGACAAGCAACATGTACTTAGGTCACCTCACAAGAAACCCGTCGTAGCCCTTATTTTTTCGCATGTACCAAATGGGGTATGGGTGAAATTAGACTTGCTGGGTCATGTCGAGAAACTAAAATACTTAGAACATGATGTAACAGACATGGAAAAGTTCTCAAAGTTCGAAAATAAAGTATACTTACAGACTATGGGCGTGAATGTAGTTGGGGAACCGATTGATCAACCACTCCAGTGGGAAACAAGATTGGAGAAAACATGGATTTTAGGTCTGCTAGATCTACCACACTTTGGCAGAGGACAGTGTTGGACATATTGTCATTGATGTCAATACTTGATGTGATGATTTGTTATGATGAATTATCATTGTGATTTACCATAGACGACATTGTCATTGATGTCAACAGTATATCATTTAGCAGAAGAAGCGAACGATATGAAGATCAAAGCTCAAAAGGGAAAATGCAGTACAAAAGTGAATGAAGATCAAAGCTCAGAAGGAAGAGTACATTGCACAGTATATCAGTTAGTAGAAGAAGCAAATGGTATGAAGAAATTCATGATTATTGTTGATCACGATAGGATCAACAATGTTCCTATGATAAAAGCTCATGAGGGTTAGCAAAGGTAGAGATCAAAGCTCGTAAGGAAAAGTGTAAGAGCTCAGAAGGAAAAGTGGATATCGAGAAATCGAGAATAGAAGAAAGGAGGTGCTCTAACCTCCGACGTCATGAAATGCGGAGTCTTGATGAAATCTAGACTGTTGGATCGTGGAGGGTTGTGGACCGTCGATCTGACGTAAGCAAATATTGGGAAATCAAGAATTGAAGAAAGGAGGTGCTCTAACCTCTGACATTGCGAAATGCGAAGTACCTATGAAATATGGACCGTTGGATCGTGGAGGGTTGTGGACCGTCGATCCGACGTAAGTGGATATCAGGAAATTAGGAATCGAAAAAAGGAGGTGCTCTAACCTCCGACATCACGAAATGAAAAGTCCCAATGAAATCTGGACCATTGGATCATGGAGGGTCATGGACCATCGATCCGACGTAAGTGGATATCGGGAATTCAGGAATTGAAGAAAGGAGGTGCTCCAACCTCCAACATCATGAGTTGTAAAATCCCGAAATGTAGAAGGTGATCACAGTCGTTGATCGAGGAAAGATTATGGGCCGTTGATATGGCACAAGCATGAGTTTGGGAATCAGAAGAAGGGAGGTGAGCCAACCTCTAACATCGCGAGTCGCGAAATCCAGAAATGTAGAAGGTGATCACAACCGTTGATCGAGGAAGGATTATGGGCCGTTGATCTGACACAAGCGTGAGTTTAGGAATCAAAAGAAGGGAGGTGAGCCAACCTTCGACATCGCGAGTCACAAAATCCCGAAATGCAGAAGGTGATCACAGTCATATGATCAAGGAATATCTCAGGCTATCGATCTGGAATACATTTCGGGAGTTAGGACAATTGTTAGATCCAGGAGAAGAACATGTGCCACATGAGGATATCCATGTCAGCAGACCATGTCAGCAAGGATGTGTGGGAGATCCACATCAACATACCACATTAGCAAGGACGTGTGAGAGATCCACATCAGCAAGGATGTGTGGGAGATCCACATTAGCAGACCACATCAGCAAGGACATGTGGCACAATCAGAGAACGACAAGTGTCAAGTTGAAGTCAACATTTCAGGTACTTACAAATCACAAAACTAAGTAACATGTGGTAGTGACATGTCATCAAGTGACGCAAGTAAGTTACGTCACTCTGGGAGTTTTTCTTCAAGAGTTTTACCACAACACTCACCCAAAGTCCTGAAGTCCTGAATGTCGAAGACCCGAAGTGGACACGAGACGTCCGATCTGGAGATCACTTCAGGATCAGTCTCATCCATCGATCTATTATAGTGGAAGGATAGTGTAAGCGGAAATGTTAAATGAAAGCAAGCGGTTTCCACCGCATCATGACTTACCACAGTAGGTGATCACTCCGGAGGAAAGAAGGGCTTGATATTTGAAATCTCTGAAGTCCGGAGACCCGAACGAGATCTCGACTGTTAATCCAAGAGGGACATGCGTCAATGGTTTTTAAGCTCTAGAAGATTGACGTACGAAGGAAAGAAGGGGTTGACATTTGAAATCTCCAAAGTCTGGAGACCCAAAGGAGATATCGACCATTAATTCAATAGGGACACATGTCATTCATTTGTCAGCTCCAAAAGATTGACGTACAGAGGAAAGAAGGGGTTGAGACTTGAAATATCCGAAGTTCGGAGACCCAAAGGAGATCTTGACCGTCAATCTGATGTTTAGTTGCATTCTCAATCGTTGAGAAAAATACAGTGGAAGGATAGCATAAGAATAATAGACAAAGTCATGGAGTAAAAGGTGTCCATCCTGCTCATTGCTTGATTAAGTCTTGGTCGTTGGATTAAGAAATGAAGGATAGATGTAAGGATCAAATATGACCATTGATCTGGTTCCGTGATATAATGAGAACCATTTGATCTGTTTGGCAAAATCTGCTTCGGGAGATTTGAAAGGTTTCAAGCCCAAAAATTCTAAAGGTCGAAGTGCTGAAGTTACGACAATCGTCCATCTCATCAGAGATTGAATCATGACCGTTGAATTGATAAGTGCTCAAGCACTTGTCTCACCTAACATCTGAATAATGCCATTGGTCATATGGTAAAGATATTTAAAAGGAAGAATGTAATGTGTCGCTTAAATTGATAAGCTTGTGGTTCTACACCTATGATCACATGAACATGGTTTGAAGGAAGCGCTGATTTTCGTTATCACAGAGACAAAGGAAATAAATCCATACCTGTGATCGATTTATGAAAGTAAAAGGGGATGCCAGGTTTAAAGTTGAAGACCCGAAACGATGATCTTTGGTGGTCCCAAAGTTGTTGTAAATGGACAAGTTAGTTATAACTTGTTGCACAAGTCTACCCAATAAATTAAACAAGTTTTGAGCATAAGCAAGTATAAATGGAACCATGATTAGTTCATTGGAAGTGTGCTTAAGAAATAATATGGGCTTTTGGAAAAGATTAGCTCGCTAAGAAAGAGTGGCCTGCAAAGAAAAATGAAGGGGATGTGGACCTGAGGTCTGTGCGAATATTAGAAGGAAGAAGAAGTGAAGAAGGTGCAAATTTTAGACAGAATATGAAGTGCGGTGATGAGTGTTTATGGTATACCTCTAATCATGAAATAGAGTTGATTCAATAACGAATCACTGTAACTAGATTTGGTTGAATTACTATATGAACTCTAGTTGGATAGACTGCATTCTATCAACAAGCTGGGTCTTGTGGCAAGTTGGGTCTTTCTTGAGAGTTGGTGCTCTTAGAGGAGTTGGTGCTCCTTACTTCAGTTGGTACTGATACAAAATAGTTGTTGCTGGTGTTAGCACCAGAAGTCACCTCTGGATTGCAATAGGGATGAGCTTGATACCCATTAGTTTATATGTCACAAAGAGTAATTAAGGGTGGTCGAATGGTCGCAGACCCAAAAGAATATCGCTTTAACTCAAAAGACTAGGCCAAAAATGCACAGGGAAGTGAGGGCCATAACTAACTTCAATCAGGAAATGAGTTTAAAAGGCAAGCATAGGGAAGATTTGGTGAGAAAAAGAGAACAAGGTTTCTATGGGCACTCGACCTTCCAGCACCTTGAAGAAGATAAACCCAGGCTCGATGATGATTTCTAGCCCCACCACAGATGGGGAAATGTCCAAAACCATGAACTCCTACAAATCGCACTATCCTCCTCACTAGTGAGGAAGAAGTTCTTCTACAAACGCGCAGTCGTCAATACAACGCACCCCCTGACTCCACTCCCACTACCTCAGAAGAACCCCCAATCACAACTAGACCACCTTTGATGATTTCTCACCCTAATACTGAACCACCCCTTCGTATTCCTTGCATCCCATTACGACGGAATGTCAACAACCCTCAGGCTAGGGCGGCACACAATTACAGTCTGGTCGATGACTTGGCACAATCTCCTGCGTCCATGTCAGTTTTAGAAGTCCTTCAAACCTATCCTACTCAACGGTATTCGTTACTTTCTTCCTTGGGGGTAGTCTAACCTACTGATACTCGACTCATCACCTTTGATCTTAATAGTGGGGAACCCCGTCTCCTCGCTTTGTTCGCTTTCCAAATACCGGTTAAATTATGGAACATCACAGTTCACCGCTGCATCATTGATGAGGGTGAATCCACATGCATCATTTCCAAAATTGTATGGCAGAAACTTGGCTCCCCCGAGCTCATACCATCTGTCATTACTCTGATAGATTATGACGGATGACCATCCTCTCTGGAAGGACTCTTTCAAAATGTCCCCATTGAACTCGGGGGCAAGACTATCCTCATTGACATTGAAGTTATCGACGCTCCGCTCGAATACAACATTTTGTTTTGGTGTAGCTACATGTATGCGATGAAGGTTGTGGCCTATTTTGTGTTTCGCACAATGATGTTCCCCCACAACGGGAGGATCCTCAATATCGACAAAGTTCCGCATTACGATCCCAACCCTTCCTCCAACATCGATAATATCCTACCCTTTGTTCACACTAATCCCAAGGCCTACCCACTCATTGATATGGGTCCCAGAATTTTCAAAGACCCATCCTTGATAGGGACATACCATGGAGCACCTCCGCTCATACATCCCTCAACACAAGTATGTGTCATATCCTCCAATGGAACAGAAACTGGAGATACCCTTCCTCCCACAGAGGCTTCATTACTATCTGACGTCCCACTCATCGCAGATCTCCTTCCTCAGGAATCCCCTGAGAGCCCTCCAACTCCCCCTATTCCCAATTACACCCTCCCCCAGGGCCACATATCGGTTTGGGAAATAGTCCCCCAAGCCATTACTCAAATCCCCTTCTTTTACCCCCCACCAGGCGTACAAGATTTCTAGGTAGCCGCAACGCGTACCCTTCCCAATATGGTGTTGGAAAGTCTAGTATAGTATCTACATCCACCTACGATGGTCCCTCAACCATCCCTCCCTCCCCAAATAGAAGGAATCTCGATGCAGATTCCAATACTTACTCCCACCACACCACCCACGCCCCCACTCACTAGCACCATTACTACAGCTGGTGGTAGACGGAAGAAGAAAGAGCCCACCACTCCACTTCCACCCCGAGTTCAACATCCTTGTGCACTATGCAAGAAAGATGGATACCCCACCAATAAATGCTCGTCTCTCCCTTAGATGCACAATTTAATTCAACTCCCTCGATCAACGACACCGCTCGTCGTTTCATCTAGTTCACCTAATAGTACCATTACATCCCCTATAGGAGGCAAAGGCCTGCGAACCAAATTATCATGTGCCATTTGTTCAGAATACGGCCATTACACCCACCATTTCCCTACGCTACCTCACTTTCGACAGACGCTAGCAGCCATATGCCAGAGATTTCAACAAGAACCCCTCCATTGGCCTCATCTCACACACATGTCACTGACATCCACTATGTCACGACCTCAGTCAATGAACGTATGCAATGTCCTTTCTCTCTATGCAAATCACTTGATCACTTCACATATCAATGTCCTATGATCATCAAATATAGGCATCATCAATTGGCCCTTATTCCCAATCCTTCCATCACCCCACCTCCAGTGGTGCCAGTAGTCCACCCTACTCCCTCTCCAGATATGGTTTATATATTTTCCCTCGAGCCTAAGGCACTTCCAAATCCTCCTCTGGTTCATCATCCACCTCATGCCATGTCATCAATGATTCACGACCACATTTCATCATGGGAATGGTCCACCTCATCGCCATGTGTCATCGCACAATTTTCTTCCATATGTCACAATCCTTAGCTTACCATGTGTCATATTCTCATTTGTTGGTTTTCATGCCTTGGAATAGCTTTGAGAATTTGGCTAAGTATGGGAGATGGGACAAGAGGGGATGTGGGAGAATTGTAGGCAATGGAAGTCAAGGGGATAGTTTGTAGGTTGCGAGGACAGACAAGAGATAATTTGAATATAAAACATTTCATGAACCTGCCAACCCATGGTTATGGGCAATCGAACATATGTTAAGTGTAGAAAGGTGGTCAGTCGGACTTGCATGTAGAAGGAATAACAAGATTAAGCTTGGCACCCTCAACAAATATGATGGACAAAATTTAGATCATGAAACTTTGGGTGCAAAATGTATATCGTGGAACATGGGATATGAAATATTGAACTTGCGAAACCAAGAACCCGCAGCTATAGAAACGACTAAGTATACTAAGTAGAAATGGAGAGAAGAGAGGATAAAAGAAAGAGGGAAGCAAATGGAAAAATCGTTAAGTTTTGAGATGGATAGAGGGGAAAGGTGAGAGAAATAAGCGATGAGAATACTTAGCTAAAATTCGAAAATGGATAAGAGAACATGATACTTAGAAAAATTCTTAAAAATATCTCCTTCATACCTTCAAACTAGATCTTGAATAGCTTAGGCATATGGAAACAAATTTCTGATCCGAAAGGTGCATTACAAAGCTGAGACTGAGGGTTGCAGAGTGAACTTATAAAAGTTCAAAAATGTCTTCTTTTGATATCAAGGATTTTATGAATCCAAGAGAAAGAAATTACAGATGAACGAATGTTTTGGTCAACAATAGTGAGAGCCCAAAGATCTATATTTATTAAAGGATATAGAAATGTAGTACAATGTAATATAATCTCTCACACAGAGCTATAAAATTCTCTCTGTGTTTGTCTATTTATATTCCTATATGTCTAGTTACCAGGCAATTGTAACTACTTAACTACCTGGGTCGGTTGATTAACAAATACTTAGACCAACTTACATTTCCGAATTCCATAGTCAACTGACTATTTATAGTCGACTAGAGGTTGTAGTCAGTAGAATTGAATATCACCTACAACAATATTTCCACTTGGCAATCTACATCAATTGTCTTCGAAACTATTCCATCTCAATATCCATGTTTTCCTTTTTTTGTTGCATACGATTGCTGCAAATATCCTGCTTCAAATTTTCACATAAATTTAGTATGTTTGTTTCCATACCTGCTTTGTATTCTTTCCTGTCTTCAATCAAAACATATTTATGTCCATATATTTTGATCTTCCATTTAGTTTTCATCATCTCAATAAGGCTTTGTTGTATAATACCTTTGCTCCATTTTTTTTATACTTCTCCATAAGTATTTAATGCACTTAGTTGCTTTCTCCATGGATTCTCTATGAAAGAATTCCTTTCATCAACATATGCACATAAAATAAACATATCACAAGAAATAATATGCTCTTGAAGTCCATTTCCATTCACAGGAATGATTACTAACACTATTCTTTGATCTTCTTTACTATTGACTAGAGATGTGTAGTTTGTTGCTCCCTCTTGTATCTCATGTGCATTAATTCTTCCTTGAACTTCTAGTTTGTTTTCTACATCTTCCTGGTTACGCTTTACACTTGCAATCTCCTTATTTTATTTTAATACAACCCCTTTCTCTACACTCTCTTGTTGTAAATGTACTAGAATTTTAACTTCATGAAACAATTTATCCTCCTTTAATGCGGTGCTTTTTTCATCTTCTTTTGTACCTGCAAATACATGCTTAAATAAATAATTATATTGAAAAACTAAAGGCTCGTCTGCCTCTCTTGATGCTTTAGGTATCTCTTCCTAGCTATGCATTCCTTAATACTGCTCAGGATTGATTACGTCTGCAATCTTTGTGCAGTCTTTCTCAATCTTGGGATTGATTAGCCATTCTTCCAAAAAATCTAATTCTCCATCCATATCTTTTAGTACTACACCATAATGTTTTTCTTCATTTTTTTTTTCATCCTTGTGATTTTCTTCATAATCCAACCTTGTCTTGTTCATTTTTACAACAAGTTATTGCACTTGTCTTTCAACATTTGCATTTTTTTAACTATGTCTAGTTCCTCATTTGACTTCTTTTATGAAATAGTGTTGTCTCTTCCTCTCTTATGACACATTTATGGGTTTGTGTCTCTTATATTCCCTTATGAGGCAATCCTTCATATTCCTCTTTCTTAATGACAACTTCTAGTGGTTGTTTATCTCCATCACTTGCATAACCTACAATTCACACACAAACAATTAGTTTCAAATCCATGAGACCTTTGGGTCTCATTTGTTTCTTGTGGTATTATCTTCTTATGTGTATCTAAACTTCCCAAACATTTCATGAGACTCTTATTATGTCTCTCATCAACATCTTCATCCTTTTCCAGGATTGATCCTTGCTTTGGTTAAAAAATGTGAACTTATTCTTCATCTTCCAAAGACCTTTGTCCATAGTCATCTTCACTAAATATTCCCTCTATCTTCAACCAAACTTCTAGCTTGTGGCTCAGCTTCCTTGCAATCAATTTCTTGATAGGCCACTTGACCTTCTGCTTCAAAATCCATCCACTTCTTTGGTCTTCTTCAACTCTCTCTTATAACAACTTCATCGTAACATTGAGTCATTCCTTCATCTCAGCTATATCCTTGTCAAATTTCTCATCACTTGTCTTTATGTGTCTTCTTTCCTCTAAACCCTTCATCTGTATGTCTCTAGTCATCTCCATCTCTTTGAGCTTCAAAATACTCAACAGTGAGATGCAAATAAACTATACAGTAACAAGTCTTTTGGACCCTCCTACAATATACCTAACCAAGTTTTTCTCATGAACTTGGCCTTTTGGTATCTCTGGTTCTCTCTACTAGAAACATTTGAGTTTTATATTCTCCTCCAGGATTCTACACTTCTACTCACAATCTCCTAAGAGCTTCACCTTCTCTTCTCCAAGTTCACTAGATGTAGGGTTTTTTCCACAAAATTTTCCTTCTCTTCTACTACCACCTACACAAACAAAGCATCCTACCAGAGTTACAATACCAAAAACATGATCATCGTTCAGACCTTAGCTAATCTATCTCTGCGACCTCTTCCAATCTCATAGTTTTACCCAACTCTCTCTTGCTGGAACTAATTTACTTTCACTATAACCACTTCACTAACTGCAAGATACTCCTTCTCTAATACCAAAAATGGTGCAACAAGGTCAAATTTAAACCCCTTATCTCTTTCTTAAACATATTTTCTTAACTGACTTAACTTGTCATTTTATACTATTGTTAACCTGCCATAGGACCACCAGGGAAATACAATATTCACCACCTACCACTAGGCCCTTGAAACTTTAACAATGCACCTTTAAATGTTTACTTAGATCCGGTTTAATCGACCAACATGCACAAAGAATCCTCCTTCAAAAATACTCACATAATTGTGAGTCTAGTCCAGTTTAACCAACCACTGGACACATGGAATACTTGTCTAGTCCATTTTAATCATCTAATTGAAGGGCTTTCAACCAGTCACCGACCCACCAAAATATAAATCCACTGGGAAATTTAAGACTGGTCTTTTTGATGGATTTAAGGCTGGTCCGGTTACCAATCATTTTTGTTCGTTGATCTCTTATGATGATCAAGGATTATAAATTGTTCTTCTGAATGCATACACTTGGACTCTCTGTCACGTCTCCACTAAATATCTTCACCCAATACTAGATTCCCCTACCAGATATCTGTATTAATAGAATCTATTTATGGTGTCAGATTTAACCTTTTTTCAAACGACTTTGCATGTCCATAAAGATCATAGGAACTTCAACTCTTCGATCTCATTATGACATATCTCACTTCAAATAGAGCCAAACCGTCCTCTATTTCTTCATACAAAGACTCTTTACTATCATCGCATACAATCTAACCATTACATCCATGGTTTACTTAGATTTTCTCTCAAAGGCTATACACATAGACCCTGACTAGTTCATTCTCGCATTCATTAAATATTCCTTCATGTAACATGAATACAATAATCGAGAGGTGCATACACACAATTTAGAAATACACTGTTTCACTAAAAGACTTTGTACATGATTTCTATAAACTCATAAATCCTCCTACCTCTCTACTGGCCTAATTACACACATTTTTGGTGCTTCTTTGGCCTTCGCCACCTCGTCCCTCTTATCAGTGAAGGCTTACAATATATATACAAGGAATATAACTTCCCGATCACTTTAGATCCTAAATATCCTCAACCAATTACTTGGAAATTAAAAAATCATATTTATAATATCCCTTCTAAGACTCTGTTGGCACAGGGGAAAACCTGGGGTTCAATGCTCAAGAGTGCACCAACAAAACCCTAACTACCGACCCTTTTGACAATACCTGTGAAGCAGATGAAGTCTCACTCGAGGTAGAGTCAGGGGTGGTTGCAGGACTTAGATGTCTGCAACCGTAGATGGGACATTGATCTGTGATTATATATTTTACAGGGCACTTAGCATAGTTCATTTGTCAATATTTAACTCGTATGGTTCTTCACAGATAACACAGAGCATCGTAGTGAATACTTATACTAAATATGGTTCAGTACTTAGCCACATAAATATAGGTTAGGTTCAACAGATCAAGCACTAAGCATATTTTATATCAGATCTAACATTCATTCATATATTAGTAGCACAAAGCATAACTAGATCTACTAATCACAACAAGCACTTAGCCAAAAGGAAACAACACATTAGATCGAAGAACAAAGCACAATACACACAGTTACCGTGGTTCACCCCCACCCTGGGGCTATGTCCACAAAGTCTTCTTTATTTTATCTCGGTCAAGCAATTACAACACAGAGCTTTAATGATCCTTACTTCACACAGGACAAAAGATTTGCGCATATCGCTAGATCCTTCTTCCTTGCACTTCAACACAAAGCTACGACAACTTGCACTTAGCTTCTCAATCTCATGCACAAATAACTTGAAGATACATCCGATCACACAGATCTAGTACTAGCACTAAGACTTTAGCTATACATCACATAGATGTACTACTCCCCCTTCTTCTCTATTGCCTTTTTATAGATTACAAAATGGGCCTAAGAATGGGTAAACCCATGGGCCGACATCCCTTTCCCATTACATCAACCCAAAACCCTAAAATGGACCCAAAAATAGGTCTTTCTTCCTTAATTTCTACTTCACAACTAACCCAACAATTAGTAGATGAAATGCATGATCGCATCTTTTTGTTTGTACATGTGTGAATGCAGGTCATCTTTGGGAGGAGGCTTGCAATCAAAGAGCGAGTGAAAGAAAAGGGATTGATATCAAATGAAGGACTTAAGGTAGAGTTATCGAATCTCATTTACACCTTCGTATTGCATGAATGTGGGGTTTTGTGTTGGGAGAATAGAAAAGAGTTGAGGCCTTTGAAATGGTTATTTTCTGCATGCATGATTAGTTCCCTTAAATGCTAAGTCCGTAGAAGGGATTCCCACCCACAATAGTAGAAAATGGTTGTTTAAGAAGAAATTTAATGCAGAAGGAAAAGTGGAGAAATACAAAGCTCAGTTAGTAGCAAAAGGTTATTCCCAGGTAGAGGGAATTGACTTTGGTGAGATTTTTTCTCCTGTTGCTAAGTTAATTCTATTAGATTTATTTTATATATTGTTGCTTCTTTTGATCTTGAAGTGGAACAGATGGATGTGAAGACAACATTCCTACATGGGGATCTGGAAGAAGAAATCTACATGAAGCAACCGGAAGGCTTTGTAGTAAAGGGAAAGCAGGAGTTGGTATGTAAGCTAAAGAAGTCACTATATGGCCTGAAGCAATCCCCTAGGATGTGGTACCAAAAGTTTGACACACACATCCTTGGATTGGGATTTGTGAGAAGCATGGTTGATCACTGTGTATATTCCAAGCAGGTTGGTAATCACTTCATTTATGTAGTGTTGTATGTTGATGACATGTTGTTGGTAGGAAATAACATTTATGTTATCAAGGAGGTGAAATCACAACTATCCTCCAAATTTGACATAAAGATCTCGGTGCTGCTAACTTCATTCTGGGAATGGAAATTAAAAGAGATTGTGAAAATAGGAAACTCTGGTTGAATCAGAGAAAATATGTTGAGATGATATTGCAAAGGTTTAATATGCATGGAAGTAAACCGATCAAGGTTCCTATTCCTATAGGTGTAAAGTTATCTATAGATTAGTGCCCCAAGACACAGAAAGAAGAAGATGACATGTCCCATGTTCCATATGCCAGTGCAGTTGGCAGTTTGATGTATGCAATGGTTTGTACTAGACCGGAAATTGCACATGCAGTGGGAGTTTTGAGCAGGTATATGTCAAAACCAGGGAAGGAGCATTGGACAACAGTAAAGAGGGTCTTCAGGTATTTGTGTGGCACTACCAATTATGGATTGTGCTACCAATGAAAACCAAGATTGGACAGAGTGGTAGACATACATGGCTTTGTTGATGCAGACTAGGCTGGAGATCTAGATCTTAGAAGATCTACAAGTGGGTATGTGTTTAACCTATTTGGAGGAGAAATTAGTTGGATGAGAAAAATACAAGTTGTAGTGGCACTCTCAACTACATAAGTTGAATACATGGCAGCCACTCATGCAAGCAAGGAAGCAATATGGTTGCAGAGATTGTGTTCAGGTATTGGGTTGGTACAACAAGCAATGCGATTAGATTGTGACAGTCAGAGTGCAATATTCCTGGCAAAGAACCCAGCTTATCATTCGAAGACAAATCATATTGATGTTCAATATCACTTTGTGAGAGACATGGTTGAGGAAAAGAAGGTGTTGCTGGAACAGGTTGACACTTTGAAGAATGTTCCATATTTATTGACAAAGTCTATGAGCATTGAAAAGTTCTCTTGGTGTAGAGTAACAATGGGCATTGTTGCCCTGGATTGTTGACTATATAACCCTGTGGACCATCGGATGTAAAGAAAACAACAAGTGGGAGAATGTTGGGTATATGTTATATTCTTTGCATGTGTGTGTGTGGGTGCGTCAGGTTCGACAACTGTGTCTGACGATCCCTCATTTTGGGCGGTTTTTGTTATTTTTAGTGGATTTTTCTATTTTTAGAGGTTTTCTAAATTAATCCCGGATTAAAGGATTAGGGTTTTGGTATCTACAAAATACCTAAAAACATTGTATATATTGTATGGTGAATGGTGCAATTAGATATAATGAAAATAAGAAAGGTTTTCCCCGATTGAGGGTTTCCAGTATAAATCTTTGTGTACTATGTGTATGAGCCATTGATTAATTTATGTTTTTCTTAAGACTTTATATGCATTGCTTTACTTCACAGGTTTAAAACTTACAAAATGACCAATACCTTCATAATTGAAACAAATTAAAGGAATATTGCCTCTATACCTACCGTCAGTTCCCTTGTTTAGTCTTTTGACGAAGTTGGTCACTCCTTCATCATCTTTCGAGATGTCATTGTTGTTGCTATATCTTCTTGTTCCTTTTTTCTTTTGCTTTGATCTTTTGGATGCTTTGAAGGTTGCTTCTTTTACATCTAGATTTTCCTCTTTAGTTCTAATTTCATATGCTGTGAATATTCCATGCAATTCGTCCATGCTTATTGAGTTTAGATCTGATCTTTCTTCTAGTACTGATATCTTAGGGTTAAATCTCATTGGAAGAGATCTTAGTACCTTTTGAACAATTACAGATTCTTTGATTCATTCTCCCAATCCTATGATTGCATTCACTGTTTCATCGACTCGTAAGAAGTAGGCTACAATATCATCATATTCCTTCATTTTTAGTTGTTCGAACTGACCTCTGTAAGTTTGAAGCTTTGCTGCTTTGAATTTTGTATCTCCTTCATAAATATTTTGAAGCTTGTCCCAACTCTCTTTAGTGGATTTACAATGTGCAACTTTGGTGAATACCATATCACTGAGACCATTCAAAAGTGCATTTTTGGCTTTGGAATTATTCTCACTGAGTTTCACTGCTTTGTCATTTGTTGGTGGAACTGATGGTGTTGTGTATCCATCTACAATTGATTGCCAAACTTGGAATCCATATGCCTGTATATATGTCTTCATCCTTACACTCCAAAAACATTTGAAATTTGAAAAAGGATTTGGTGGCCAAAGGTTATGCAGGAGAATCACCATCATCATTCAATGAGGCATGGTGGAAGACGACTCAACATCTAGCGTAACACACTTAACAGGCTTGGATTCCAAGGAGGGTGAATCACTTTAATTTTTGAAACCTTGTAGTTAATGATCCCATGAGATCTTGAAGCTAGAGCCATTGTATGTGCTCCAAGAGATAGTAATTGCCTTTAATGCCTGTAAGATTGTAAACATTTTGAGTGTCGAATGATATCTAGATTGTAATTATTCATTTATTGTAATAAGCCTAGTGGTAGGATGTTTTTAATTGTGATATGAAAGAACTAGAATAGTATGTAGGGAAGGCTCAAGAAACCCCTTCATTTATAAATCAATGTAATCTATTCCAAAAAGAGGTTGTTGTTAGTAGTTGTTGAAAGAAGAAGTTGAAAGCTGTTGCAAGCTGTTGAAATCCTTGTAAATATTTGGTAAAGGAATATAGAAGAAGAGAATTGCTTTCAAATTTCTGAGCTTGGTTGTCTTTGAGTAACTAGGTAAATGTTATGTTATTTATCTCTGTGTTTATGAGTGCGTCCATCTAATTGTTGGTTGGATGAATCCTTAATGTTAATATAAGTTTCAATTGTTTCTATTCTGAAATCCCAAGTTTGTTTGATGTATAATGGTATGAGTTTTAATATATTTGAAGGTAAGACTATTCTGGATGGATAATACATGTCATTCCATTTCTGGTGGTATGTGGAATATCACATAACTCCTCACGGTTAGAGAGTTATGACCATGTGAAGTTGGAGAACCCTCATGAGTCATCTAGAAGCCCCAAAAGGTCAAAGTAGTTAAAGTGGTTGCAAAGAAGAAATTATTTAAATAATAAAGTTAATGGAGAAATTACTAAGTGGACAAGTGGTTAGAAGTGGGTTAGCCCTAAAATAAGGAAAGTGGTTTAAGAGATTTTAGAAGGTAAATAATAAAGTGAAGTGATGAGTGTACTATAAGTCAAATTGGATACAAAATAAATTATTTAAATAATAAATTTAATGGAGAAATTACTAAGTGGACAAGTGGTTAGAAGTGGTTTAACCCTAAAATAAGGAAAGTGGGTTAAGATGGTTACAAGGTAACCTCTTGAGGAAGCTACATGAAAGTATAAATAAGAGGCAAGGCTCTCTCATTTTAATCAAACTTGAGCATATTGAATATCTACAAGTGACTGAAGTAACCAAAGGATATCTAAGTTGAATTTCAGAGGGAAGGTGAAGTAAAGAAGGCCAAAATTCAAGGGAGGATAAATTATTTTGATGATGCTTTCTAAGGTATGTTATTTGCAGGTCATCTCACCATTTTTGCAATAAAGTTTTTTCTAGAATGATTCAGACCGTGAAATTGGGAGTCCGTTGAGAAAAAATATCCAAGTATTTGTGATAAAAATTTCATCTTTTAAGTCGTTGTATTTTTGGATTTACACTCCGTGGAAAATAGAGTTTGTGGCTAGTCCCGAAACTAGTCTAAAACATGTGTTTCGGGTAAAAACGTCATAACTTCTTCATAAGAAATCCAAATTCAGTAAGAACAAATTTATTGGTTAGAGTACCTTCTGCAATATTCTGTGTACAATTTTCAGATCCACACAACAAATATTCTGTGTGGGTAACACTCTACAAGTGTGTTCTCTAGAATAAGCCAAAATTCAACAAGGTATGCCATTTTTTCTATAACTCATTTTTTAAGAGGTTCCAAGTAGTGAAACTTAGAGGAATTGCATAAAAGACACTGAAGAACATTGTGTACTATTTTCAAATATTTATTCATTACAAGTACATAGTTATGGTTATTTCAAGTTAGGGTTGTATACTAATCCAAAATTAGTCATGCGAGACTAAAGTAAAGTTTGATGAAAATACTAGTCTCTTATTGCCAAAGTTTGCAAATATGTGATCATATACACCAAGTCCATTACATATTTACAAATTATATTTGGATGATGAAATTGATGAGGGATTTTGGTTGAAGTACATGTTGGGTACATGGTTGAGACAAGTAGTTAATGAGTTGACACATACGTGAGGTTCATAGTTGATGATGTTGGTACATCTTGATGAGTCATAGTTTATGTGTATTTGATGCATGATTGGTACATACTTGATACATGGTTGAAGGCACTTGTAAGTAGTATTGTTGACACATGGTTTATGGATGATGTAGTATACTTGTCTTGGGATATTATTAGAAGCACATATTGATCTTGGTGATGATTATGAGTTGTGTTATGCTTGGTTGATGCACATCTTGGTGATATTGTGCATTTGGTTGAGAGTTTTCTTGGCAATTCATCTTGGTGATTAGATCTGATTTGGTTGATAAGATCGATGAGACAGGTTGTTGTGATAGGTTGTTTGGATATATTGTTGTGACAAGTTATTTGTATAGGTTTGGTGCATGGTTGATGCACTTGTTTATGGTACAGGTTGAGGCACAGGTTGATGCATGGTACATGTTGGCACATGTTATTGGTACATTTTGTTTACAGGTTATTGGTTCAGGTTGATTACATGTTGTTTGGTGCAGTTTGATTGGTACAAGTTTACAACAATATATCTCATAGTGATAGTGTGATAGTGGTTCCATAATTCTATTTCTACGTCAAGGCAGTTGGAAGGGGCAAGGACAGGTGGTTGTAGCCACCTTCCAGTTGAAGTTAGAGAACATAGGGGGTTGTAGCATCCTTCTGGTTGTAGCTAGAGAATTAGGGAGTTGGCGCTTCCCTCAGGTTGTAGCCTGAAAAACTAGGGGGTTGGAGCCTCCTTCCAGTTGCAGCTGGAAAACAAAGGAAGTTGGTGCTTCCAATGAATGTAATTCTGAAAGACATATAAGAAAAAGCATTATGTGGTTTTCTCCCACTTTGGGTTTCCACGTAAAAACACCAGTGTACTGTGTATGTGTATAATTTCTCATTTCTTCATTGTTTATTTACTTTGCAATTATTGGATGACAATGCTACATTGATATAACACTTGCATTATATGGTTAAAAAGGATTAAATTGCTCTAGTATTGATTCACCCCCCCTCTCAGTAATCCAACAATTGGTTTCAGAGCAGGTTTCTTCAGGAAACAATTTAACCATTGAAAGGAGATCATGGATTATTCTGAGAGTGGAGTACCATTGTTCAATGGCCAGAATGGTTTAAAGTATGAGATGTGGAGCATAAGGATGAAAGTATTTTTATAGGCACAAGGCTATTGTATTTGGCTATCAGTCGTTACAGGATATGATAGTTCAAAAGGGGAAAGGATTGCAACCAAGAAGGAATTGAGGAAAAATAATAAAATAGAAATGGATTTCATCTGGGAATGATTACCTAATCCGGTAAGAGAAAAAGTTGGTAAATGCTCATTAGCCAAAGAACTTTGGGATAAGTTACATGACATATATTCTTCACCCATCACAGATTCAGAAAATGCAGATGCATATACATATCAAGAAGAATTATGTTCACCATGTCAAACAGATTCATAAGATGAAGAGTACATAATCACGAGAGGTATGATTTTTTTCTTTAATTGTGAAAAAAAAGGACATCTTGAAATAGAATTCCATGAAGGAAATGAGACAGTAAAACTAATTGAAATGTGTTAAGAACCTGAATACTTGCATGCAAAAATACCACAAAGATTAAGAGAACAATATAGAAAACCACAACTTTATTATAGAAACCCTTGAGGTAGGGCAACACCATACAATGGATCCTATTATGGAAGGGATCCTCTCATGTTTACTTGCCTCTTCGAGGGGGCATCCTCCTATTGAGATACCGCTCCAAATACATTAATTCTCTTCATATCCCATTACATTGCTTGAAGCCCTTTATATAGTGCTACCATCACCTAAGAACATTCTAGAGGAGAAATCTTCTAGAAGTAGAACCTTCTAATAAGTCCTCTTACATTTATTATATCTAACTACCCATTTATTATATCTAACTACCATAGTGGGCCTTATTTAATAATATAGTGGACCTAGTCCACCTTAAATTGAATGGCCTCCACTGTTATCACTATGGGCCCTCTGCCCCCCCCCCCCCCCCCCCCCCCCCCCACTACCTCTCTATCTACCTTACATTCCATCCCCCTTATGAAAATGTTGTCCTCAACGCTTGATGTACGACCATATACCAGGGTCCCATGGATAAGTGTGGACCATAGTGCTAAAGTAGACTAGAGAACCAGGGTCCCATTGAGAAATGGTAGCCACCATGTTGAAGTAGTCCAACCACCATTGTAAACCAGGGTTCCATGTCCAATTTCTCATGTGAACCCCACATGGAAGATATCGACACCCAATAACCAACTGAAAATGATGCTCCCAATACTGACACCTATCATGTGGATCCAAATAAGAATATCCATCCACATAGTGGGAGATGATCAAATATGAATCTGGAAGGAAAAATACCATTGTAGAATATGTAGGTTGGACACTGGTAACTAGCTCCTGATGTGGGACATTGACGTTCTCTAGAAAAGGTGGAGTAGAGTCATCAAATAAAATATGAGAATGGTTGTCATCCTAGAAATGACAACTATCCATATACCAATCATCACAATCGACCTCAAAATCATACAAAGAATATATTTCTTGATTATATTCATCCCTAATGTCCTCCATAATAAATCTCTCCTGCATGCTATCCAATGAATCTTGAATACTACGAAAACTATCATTGAGGCCATCTGCAAGGTCATGCAATCTAGCATCCAATGTGTCATACAAATGAGATTTGAATGCTTTAGTAATTTGTAGAATTTACTTGAGGGTTTGAGAGAAAATAGCCATCTGATCACCCTATTAACTCTTTGGTCCGCAGCTGTCATGAAAAAACCTAAAAAATAGAACAATAAGTTACGGCAGAAAATCACGGTTTTTTCTGGAAAAACCCTAAAAAACTGTTGAATTTAAAATGCTCATAAATTCACTTCCCGGACTTTGTTTCGGCTGATTTGTTTTTTGAAATTGGGTGAAATTGTGACAGGAACTCAGATCTGTAATTTGTTTGGGCAAATTAGGCCTCAAGCTGCTACAAAAATAAAAAAAATCGCGCCGTTGTCCACGGAAAAAACCCTGAAAAATTTGCAGATTTTAAAACTTCAATATCTTGACTTCCCAAACTTCGTTTCGGATGATATTTTTTTTTAAATTGGGTTTTTTTCTGAGAGGAAATCAGATATACAACATGTTTCTGCAATTTTTTCACAAAATATACCGAAAATTTTTATAATGTTGCGACCCTCTTTTTTCTTCTCCGAAAAAAAAAATCTACAAAAATAAAAAATATTTGCCCACAATGTCTGCCAAGGAAAGTGCTCTGATACCAATTGTTAAGAACCAAATAATGAATAAAAAATCACCACAACAGATATACAAGAACAATATTAAAAATATC
Organism: Picea engelmannii; assembly: GCA_009831015.1. Classification (NCBI taxonomy): domain Eukaryota; kingdom Viridiplantae; phylum Streptophyta; class Pinopsida; order Pinales; family Pinaceae; genus Picea; species Picea engelmannii. The sequence continues at coordinate 63,314 of ML800401.1, forward strand.
CTTTATTACTATCAAACCCTTGAGGTAGGGCAACACCGTACAATAAATCCTATTATGGAAGAGATCCTCTCTTGTTCACTTGCCTCTTCGAGGGGGAATAATCCTATTGAACTACTGCTCCAAATACAATAATTCTCTTCATTTCCCATTACATTGCTTGAACCCCTTTATATAGTGCTACCATCACCTAAGAACATTCTAGAGGAGGAATCTTTTAGAAGTAGAACCTTCTAAGAAGTCCTCTTACATTTATTATATCTAACTACCATAATGGGCCTTATTTAATAATATAGTGGACCTAGTCCACCTTACATTGAATGGCCTCCACTATTATCACTATGGGCCCTCTGCCCCCCCCCACTACCTCTCTAGCTACCTTACAAAAATGAAGACAATTATGAAGCATAATTGATTAGTGATTTAGATGAACTAAGAGAAGAAAACAAGTCACTCAAGAAAGAATTGATGAAACAAAAATAAAGTGTTCACATTTTTGAAGAATCCCAACAGGTCATGAAGAACTTAATAACTCAGCTAGAAGAATCCAGAAAGATCGAAGAAAATCTTGAATATCAAAAGAAGTATTTGGAAGCCAACATAGCAACATAGAAGGAAGAAGAAGAAATGAGAGAGAAGATATTGACAGATCATCTTAAGGAAAGAACTAACGATCTACACCATCTTGAGACAGAGTTTGGTCAAGAAGAGAAAGGACTTGAAGAAGAAATAATAACATTAGAAATCCAGCATGAAGAAGCTAAAAGAACAGAAGAAGTCATGAAGTCTCAAATAATGAAGAAAGAAGATTAGGTTGAGAAGCTTGAAGAAACAATTGTCACATTGAGAAGTAAAATCATCAAGCTCAACAAGAACATTGAAGAGACATAAACATCAACATTAGTTATAGAGAATTAAGAGAAGCACTCTAGGTTGTTGTAAAAGAGGAATGAAGAAAATAGAAAGAGTTATGCATAAGTACTCAAAAGCAAGAACATGGTCAACCAGAATCTATGAAAACTATTGAAGATACATCTTCAAGAAGATCATCCATGTTCAATCCAAAAAGAAGATTTAATCATGATCATGATCAGTCAAGGTAGAAATTCAGAATGAATACACCACAAAGAAGATCATTCACTCCCAGGTATGAAAATTTATTTTATGGTCATTGTTTTTATTGTACTAATTTTGTACATAAGGTTGCACATTGCAGGGATTATAAAAGAAATGTTCAAGAAAGAAGTGCCTATGTGGCCCCATGTAACATTGAATGTTACAAATGTCATAACTATGGACACATATCTAGTGATTATAAAAGCACGATCAATACTTCCATGAAAGAGAACACTAATATTAGATATAAGATAGTATGGATAAGAAAACATGAAGAACAGGTGAACAAAGACCAGGGCCTAAAGATCGCAAGATTGGCAATAAAACGAGATGAAGAAAATTCTACAAAGAAAGGAAAGATGTCAGATAAAGAAAGGTTTGGAAAATCACTGAAAGAAAAGAAGGACAAATAAATAAGGAACAAGTTTAAGAGATTGTACTTCAGGCATTGTAGTGAAAGATGAATCCACAGACAGACGGAAAGAAGCCAAAGATCAGAGAGATGATGAATCTACCAATGAAGATAATGATGAATACACATCAGAGTGGGAATTGTTCTGAGCCATCCATCTTAGAGACTCCCAGATAATATGAATAATAGACAGGGGGAGTCTAAGCGGTAGCTGAGACAGACTAGAGAACCATCCTTCGATTAGCTTGCAAAATTTGAGTAGACAGATTCAGTGCATTCAGTTAGCAGAAGTACAATATGATAGATTAATTAGTTGTAGTAGTACGTCATGATAGTAAAGTGACATATGAGTCAAAATTATGGACAGTTGTGTAGCAGAGTATTGAACAATATGGACAGATATGGACACGAAATCAACTTTTATAAACAGAGAACTTGAAGAAGAAGTCTACATTAAACAACTGGTTCCTAGACCATGGTACTCTAGACTGGATAAATATTTACAACAGGCAGGGTTCAGAAAATGAAGTGCAAACAACAACCTCTACATTAAGGTTAAGCTAGAAATTTGCAAAGATAGGCAGAATGAATTTGAAATGTCATTACTTGGAGAAATATCCTTCTTTTTGGGTCTTCATATACATCAAAGAAACCAAGGGATTTTTGTTTCTCAAACTAAGTATATCAGATAAATGTTAAATATGTTCAGAATGGAAGATTGCAAACTAGTTACCACTTCTATGCAAACCAGTTGCAAGTTGAGAAAAGAAGATGATTCAAAGTCTACAGACCAGAGGCAATACAGGTCAATGATTGGTAGCTTACTATATGTGACAACATCCAGACCAGATGTAATGCAGGCAGTTGGATAGGTGGCACGATTTCAAGCAACAAAAAAAGAATCACATGTATTAGCAGTGAAGAGGATTTTCAGATATTTCAAAGGAACAAAATAGTTTGGATTATGGTATCCAAAAGGAAAGGATGTAGCACTTATTGCCTACAAATATGAAGATTGGGAAAGTTGCATTGATGACCAACGAAGCACGTGTGGAGAATCATTCTACTTGGGCGAGTGTTTAGTATCTTGGATAAGCAAGAAACAATCATCATTATCTTTATCTACAGTTGAAGAGGAGTATATTGCAACAACAAAATGTTGTACTCAGGTTCTATGGATGAAAGAAACTTTGACAGATATGCAGGTTGAGTATGATGATCCCATTCCAATCTATTGTGAACCCTCATGAGTCATCTACAAGCCCCAAAAGGTCAAAGTAGTTAAAGTGGTTGCAAGGAGGAAATTATTTAAATAATAGAGTGAAGTGATGAGTGTACTATAAGTCAAAGTGGATACAAAAGAAATTATTTAAATAATAAAGTTAATGGAGAAATTACTAAGTGGACAAGTGGTCAAAAGTGGGTTATCCCTAAAATAAGGAAAGTGGTTTAAGATATTTTAGAAGGTAAATAATAAAGTGAAGTGATGAGTGTACCATAAATCAAAGTGGATACAAAATAAATTATTTAAATAATAAAGTTAATGGAGAAATTACTAGGTGGACAAGTGTTTAGAAGTGGGTTAACCCTAAAATAAGGAAAGTGGGTTAAGATGGTTAAAAGGTAACCCCTTGAAGAAGCTACATGAAAGTATAAATAAGGGGCAAAGCTCTCTCATTTTAATTACACTTGAACATATTGAATATCTACAAGTGACTAAGATAACCAAAGGATATCTAAGCTGAATTTCAGAGGGAAGGTGAAGTAAAGAAGGCCGAAATTCAAGGGATGATAAATTCTTTTGATGATGCTTTCTAAGGTATGTTATTTACACGTCATCTCACCATTTTCCCTATAACATTTTTTCTAGAATGATTCAGACCATGAAATTGGGAGGTCGTTGATGAAACATATCCAAGTAGTTGTGATAAAAATTTCATCTTATGGGCCGTTGTATTTTTGGAGTTATACTCCGTGGAAAATAGGGTTTGTGGCTAGTCCTGAAACTAGTCTAAAACAGTTGTTTCGGGTAAAAACATCATAACTTATTCATAACAGATCCAAATTCAGTAGGACCAAATGTATTGGTTAGAGTAAATTATGTAGTATTCTATGTACCATTTTCATATCCATACAATAAATATTCTGTGCGGGTACACTCTACAATTTCTCTCTCTAGAATAAGCCAGAATTCAACAACATATGCCATGTTTGCTATAACTCCTTTTCTGAGAGGTTCCAAGTAGTGAAACCCGAAGGAATTGCATAAAAGACACTTAAGAAAATTGCGTACTATTTTCATATCTTTATTCATTATAGGTACATAGTTATGATTATTTCAAGTTAGAGTTGTTGACTAATCCCAAATTAGTCATGTGAGACTAAAGTAAATTTTGATGAAAATGTTAGTCTCTTGTTGTCAAAGTTAAGGGATGTTTGCAGGTATGTGATCATATACACCAGGTCTATTATAGATTTACAAATCATATTTGGATGATGAAATTGATGAGGGACTTTGGTTGAGGTACATGTTGGGTACATGGTTGAGACAAGTAGTTGATGAGTTGGCACATACATGAGGTGCATAGTTGATGATGTTGGTACATATTTATGTGTATTTGATATATGATTGGTACATACTTGGTACATGGTCAAAGGCACTTGTAAGTAGTATTGTTGACACATGGTTTATGGATGATGTAGCATATGTGTCTTGGTATATTATTAGAAGCACATATTGATCTTGGTGATGATTATGAGTTGTTGTGTTATGCTTGGTTGATGCACATCTTGGTGATATTGTGCATTTGGTTGAGATTTTTCTTGGTGATTTATGTTGGTGAGTAGATATGATTTGATTGATAAGATTGATGAGACAGTTTGTTGTGATAGGTTGTTTTGATAGGTTGTTGTGACATGTTATTTATACATGTTTGGTGCATGGTTGATGCACTTGTTTATGGTACAGGTTGAGGCACAGGTTGACGCATGGTACATGTTGGCACAAGTTATTAGTATATTATGTTTACAGGTTATTGGTTCAGGTTGATTACAAGTTGTTTGGTACAAGTTGATTGGTACAGGTTGATTGGTATAGGTTTACAACAATATATCTCATAGTGATAGTGTGACAATGGTTCCATCATTCGACTTCTACGTCAGGGCGGTTGGACCAAGCAAGGACATGTGGTTGTAGCAACCTTCCGGTTGTAGCCGAAGAACATAGGGGGTTGTATCCTCCTTTTGGTTGTAGCCAAAGAATTGGGGAGTTGGAGCTTCCCTCAGGTTGTAGCCTCCTTCCAGATGTAGGTGGAAAACAAAAGAAGTTGGTGCTTCCAATGAATTTAATTCTTAAAGACATAAGAAAAGTCATTCCATGGTTTTCTCCTGCTTTGGGTTTCCATGTAAAAACACTGGTTTACTGTGTATGTGTATAATTGCTCATTTGTTCATTGTTTATTTACTCTACAATTATTGGATGACATTGCTACATTGATATAACACTTGCATTATATGGTTAAAAATGATTAAATTGATCTATTACTAATTCACCCCCCCTCTTAGTAATCCAACAAGTGTGATTTGTTGGATCCCTAAGTGGTTTGACGATTTGACACTCTGGGAAAAATTGGTTGTTGTTGCACGTAGTGGAGAATTCCCCGAAGTCCCTAATTCTGGAGTAAATCCCGATCGTTAGTTGTTGGGTACACATGTCCGTTGATTTACAAGATCACTCATGATGATGAAATATCTTGTAAATCCAAAAAAACAGGTACAAGAACCAGTCCAGGGGAACAATTTATTTAGAACTGCTTGCAAGACCAGAGACATAGTATGCAAGGTGATCATAGATAGTGGAAGAACTGACAACTTGGTATCCATGGAGATGGTGGAAAATATAAAATTAGAGATGAAATCACATTTGAGTCTATACAGGGTGTTGTGGTTGCAGAAAGGACATCAAGTCATGGTAAGTCAACAATGTAAAGTTGAGTTTAAAATTGGTAGCTATAGAGATGAAGTTTTATGTGATGTCATACCTATGGATGTTTGTCATGTTCTTTTGGGGAGACCTTGGAAATATGACAAGAGTGTCACACATGATGGGAGGAATAATACTTATACCCTTGAGAAAAATGGGTGTAAACATATGTTGTTTCCATTAGAAGATAAGGGAGTCAAAGAGGAGGCTAGTTCGAGCATACTTATCATGAGTGGGAAGGAAATCTTGAAGGAAGATGAAGATCACCAGTGTTTTAGTATGAGGATAGGAGAGATCAATATATCTCTTGGAATGAGTTTCACGGGTGCTCATACTTGTGAGGAAATGATGCAGGATGCATCCAGGGAAGAGGCCAAGGGGCCACAGGTCTTTAAAACTAATAGTTTGTGTGTGATGGAAAGTGAAATAGAAGGATGACCATTAGAGATTGTCAAAGAAAAGGAGAGTGGAAAGAAGCCAAGTTATTTTCAAAAGGAAAAGAAAGAAGAGGAGGCCCACATAGTTGTGAGCCAAAGAAATATTCAAGAGGAGCATTCAGGTTCCATACTCACTCAATGGGAGAAGGAGTTGAAGATGTTGAAGGATTGGTTAAACCATCAAAATATAGAGGAAGACTACCATAGGGATGCAATCATGAAGAATAGAAAAGGAAACCTTCAGGAAGGTAAAAGTCCTAAAGAAATAAAGAAGAAGGAGAAGAAACCAGTGAATAACAACAACAACCTACAACAAAACAATTGTCAGGAGAGCAAGAGAGAGTTGCAACAAAAGAGCCAACTAGGGGATAGGATGGACAAGGAAATTATGGAGTTGAGAGGGTTGGTAGAAAGGTCAGCTAAGGAGACAAGATAATACTGTGGTGGTAATCTCAATAAATATTTGCAAGATATGATTTGGAGACCAGGAGAAAATCATGCAACAACATGAGAAGGACAACAACAACAACATCAAAAAGGAAGAGAAGCAAATGGACATCTCAGAGTCAAATTTTGGGACCCTGGAGGATCTGAACAACAACAACAGAGCCATGAGCAGGAGCTCATGATATTTTTCAACAGAGGAATATGATGCAGGAGCATCACCATCATCATTCAATGTGGCATGGTGGAAGAAGACTCAACATCTAGCGCAACACACTTAACAGGTTTGGATTCCAAGGAGGGCGCACCACTTTAATTTTTGAAACCTTGTAATTAAAGATCCCATGAGATCTTGAATCTAGAGCCATTGTATGTGCTCCAATAGATTGTAATTGCATTTAATTCTTGTATGATTGTACACATTTTGAGCGCTGACTCATATCTTGATTGTAATTATTCATTTATTGTAATAAGTCTAGTGGTAGGATGCTTTTAATTGTGATATGAAAGCACTAGAATATTCTAGAGGGAAGGCTCTAGAAGCCCCTTCATGTATAAATCAATGTAATCAATGCCTAAAAGAGGTTGTTGTTAGTATTTGTTGAAACAAGAAGCTGAAAGCTGCTGAAATCCTTGTAAATATTTGCTGACGGAATATAGAAGAAGAGAATTGCTTTCAAATTTATGAGCTTGCTTATCTTTGAGTAACTGGGTAAATGTTATGTTATTTATCTCAGTGTTTATGTGTATGTGCATCTAAATGGTTGGTTGAATGAATCCTTAATGTTAATATAAGTTTCAATTGTTTCTCTTCTGAAATCTCGATGCAAGGAGTGCATAGTGCCCACGCGAGGAGTGTGGAGGTCGAACCATTACAGGTTTAGAAGCTTAGGAGAGATAGTGTAAGTTTATGAAGAAAGAGTGCAGGGAGTGCGTTTATACTCACAGGAGTATAAAATATCATAGGGGAGACTAGTGCAAAGAGTTCATAGAGTCGACACTTCATTCAGTGTTCATAAATCTCAAAGGAGAGATAACACAAGGAGTGCACAGGTGACTTTTTCAAGTCCCAAGCTAAGAGAAGAGATAGCACAAGGAGTGCACAGGTGAATTTTTCAAGTACCAATATTAGAGGAGAGATAGTGCAAGGAGTGCTCAGGTGACTTATTTTAAGTACCAATATTAGGAGGGAAGCACAAGGTGTGCGCCAGAGTTAAAATCATTCAAGTGATGAATCTCAAGGAGGGATAGTGAAAGTAAGTACCCAGGAGGAGAAATCTCTTTTCTTTTAAAGGTGAGTGGATGAGATCTGTTTGGGAGGTATCAGAATCCCTCATAGTCATTGGATTAAAGAGAAGGAGCATGATCTTGAAACCCCCAAGGCCTTCAGACTTCGTTGACTTGAAAGTTTTAAGTCATTTGTTGTAAGTGAGGCAAAATCCCTGAAGCTCCGAAGTCCCAGAGTGAATCTACACCATAGATCACTGGGAGAGTGCGATTCATTAGATCCCTGAGTGGTTCGAAGATTTTGCACTACGGGAAAAATTGGTTGTTGTTGCGCGTAGTTGAGAATTCCCTGAAGTCTCAAATTCCAGAGTAAATATTGATCATTCGTTGTTGGGTACACATGTCCGTAGATTTCCAAGTATTCGTAAATTCGGCTATCAGGAGGGTTGTGGGTGAAAGTTTCTTTGGTACGAAAAGTATCGAAGCCCCTAAGCCTAGAGTCAATCTTGATCGTTCATTGACAGGTAAACATGGACTGTATCTTCCCTTCTCAAATTCGATGTTCGACAGTTCAAGAGTTTAGTGATGATTAGGAGCAAGAAACCCCGAAGCTTGGAGTTTCGTAGTTGATCACATCTATTGGTTGTAGGAGGAGTATGGACCATCAAATCTATGGATTTCGACCCTCACTAATTCAGAGGTATTTTGTGTCAGAGTTTCAAAAAGTCCCAAAGATCGAAGTCTTAGAGTTCTTTTTGGTCGTAGACCATGGAAAGAAGCGTGGACCATTGATTCCTGAAATCTTCGAGAGTTCGACAGTTTGGCATTCAGGAGAATTGAAGTGTGTTGTGGGTAAATCTTCTGAAGCCCGAAGTTTTGGAGCGTCAAAGTTATCTCCTTCCAAATTTAAGTCCAAGATTTTAGGCCCGAGGTTACTTGACGACTCTGATGGAGTAAGAAGACCCTTGTGAACATGAATTTTTACGTATTGAGAAAATGAAAGGCCTGTGGTAAGAATCCTAAGGATTTTGTGAGGACTCGAGAGCCACTTTGGCTCCTATTTAAATCGATCCTAGACCGGGAGGTCACACGATCCCCGTAGGGGAGGGGTTTTGCATCAAGTGGTATCATAGCCTAAACAAAAAAAAATTCTCATACCATCAAGTGGTATCAGATCTTGATTTTTATCAAATCCTTAATGAAATTTTTTTCTGATACCATCAAGTGGTATCAAAGTAGGAATAATCTCTATGAGAAGAAATACTTAGAGTCATGCCACCAAGGAGACACAAGGAGAGTCCTATAGTCAATGAAACTATGGAGGAGGAAATGAGACAACTTCGTGCAAGTTTGGATGCCATGGAAACAACACAAAGGAGAGAACTAGAGACTAGTGATGTCAGTGAATTTGAAAGTGAAGATATAGAAGAAGAAGATTTTGTAGGAGAACAAGCAGCAGAAGAACTATTGCTGAGAGTTGTTTTCAAGCTAGGAACCAAAGCAAAGATGGAAGTCCCGATGTATGAAGGTAATTTGGATGTAGAAGAATTTCTTGACTGGATAAGTTCTTTAGACAAGTACTTTGACTTAGGAGGAGATTGATGATGAGAAGAAAGTAAAACACGCGGTGACCAGATTGAAGGGACATGTAGCTTTATGGTGGGACGAGTTGCAAGCTGATAGAAGGATAAAAGGTATGTCCAATTTTAAGAGTTGGGATAAAATGGTAGATAATCTCAAGGATAAATTCATACCCAAGGATTATCAGCTGAATATATTCATAAGGTTGCAGAATCTGAGATAGAAAGGTTTTTCAGTGAAGGAGTATACTGAAGAATTTTATAAGTTGAATATAAGAGCAAGACACATGGAGAATGATGAAGATAAAGTTGCTAGGTATATTAATGGATTGAGGTATGAAATACAAGATGATATTAGTATGATGACGATGAGGAATGTAGAATATTGTTATTAGGTATCCCTAAAGGCAAAATAAAAATTAGCAAGGAAGCAAAGTCAGAGGAACAGGGGGAAGAATCTTAACATAGGAGAAGGAACCACCAGAAAGAAGTTCTAGAAATCCAGGGAAGAAGATGGAGGATTTAATAGTCATACATATAGAGGAAGAAGTTCTATAGGGGGATACTCTAGAGGAAGGAATCCTTTTCCAAGAGGTAGAGGAAGAGGCAGAGGAGGAGAAGTGAAGTGTTATGCTTGTGGGAAAACATGGCACATGTCTTGGGAATGTCCTGAAAAGAAGAATGCAGGAGTTAAATAAGCTCACATTTCTGAGGCACAAAAGAGGAATGTGGAGATAGATATGAAAGCATAATCAGTCAAATAAGGAAGATCACTCATGATGAGGAAAGTTCTCATAAATCCAGAAGAATAGGTACAAGAACTAGTCTAGAGGAACAATTTATTCAGATCTGCTTGCAAGACTAGAGACATAGTATGCAAGTTGATGATAGATAGTGGGAGAAATGACAACTCGGTATCCATGAATATGGTGGAAAATCTAAAGTTGGAGATGACAACACATCCGAGTCTGTACAAGGTGTCATGGTTGCAGAAAGGACATCAAGTCATGGTAAGTCAAAAGTGTAAAGTTGAGTTTAAAATTGGTAGTTATAAGGATGAAGTTTTATGTGATGTCATACCAATGGATGTTTGTCATGTTATTTTGTGGAGACCTTGGAAATATGACATGAGTGTCACACATGATGGGAGGAATAATACTTATACCCATGATAAAAATGGGTGTAAACATATGTTGTTTCCATTAGAAGATAAGGGATTCAAAGAGGAGGATAGTTCGAGAATACTTCTCATGAGTGGGAAGGAACTCTTGAAGGAAGAAGAAGATCACCATTGTTGTATTATGAGGATATGATAGATCAATATATCTCTTGGAATGCATTTTGTGGGTGCTCATACTTGTGAGGAAATGATGCAAGACGCATCTAGGGAAGAGGCAAAGGGGCCACATGTTTTTAAAACTAACAGTTTGTGTGTGATGGAAAGTGAAATATAAGGATGGCCATTGGAGAACGTCAAAGAAAAGGAGAGTGGATAGAAGCCAAGTTCTATTCAAAAGGAAAATAAATAAGAGGAGGCCCACAGATTTGTGAACCAAAGAAACATTCAAGAGGAGCATTCAGGTTCCATACTCACTTAGTGGGAGAATATGTTGGAGGATTGGTTAAATCATCCAAAGATAGAGGAAGACTACGAGAGGGATGCAATCATGAAGAATATAAAAGGAAACCTTCAGGAAGATAAAATTTCTGAAGAAATAAAGAAAAAGGAGAAGCAACTAGTGGATAACAACAACAACCTATAACAAAACAATTGTTAGGAGAGCAAGAGAGAGTTGCAGCAAAAGAGCTAGCCAGGGGATAGGATGGACAAGGAAATTATGGAGTTGAGAGGGTTGGTAGAAAGGTCATCCAAGGAGAAAAGAGAATACTGTGGTGGTAAGCTCAATAAAGATCTGAAACATATGATTTGGAGACCAGGAGAAAATCCTACAACAACAGGAGAACAACAACACCAACAACAATAGAAAGGAAGAGAAGCAAATGGATAACTCTAAGTCAAAGTTTGGTACCCTAGAGGATCTCAACAAAAACATCAAAGACATGAGCAAGAGATCATGATTTTTTTTTCAACAGAGGAGTATGATGCAGAAGCATCACCGTCATTGTTCAATGAGGCACGGTGGAAGAAAAATCAACATCCAGCGCAACACACTTAACTGGTTTGGATTCCAAGGAGGGTGCGTCACTTTAATTTTTGAAACCTTGTAATTAAAGATCCCATGAGATATTGAAGCTAGAGCCATTGTATGTGCTCTAGGATATTTTAATCGCCTTTAATTCTTGTAGGATTGTACACATTTTGAGCACCAACTCATAGTTGGATTGTAATTATTCATTTATTGTAATAAGTCTAGTGGTAGGATGCTTTTAATTGTGATATGAAAGCACTAGAATATTTTGGAGGGAAGGCTTGAGAATCCCCTTCATGTATAAATAAATGTAATATATGCCAAAAAGAGGTTGTTGTTAGTAGTTGTTGAAAGAAGAAGTTGAAAGCTGTTGAAATCCTTGTAAATATTTGCTGAAGGAATATAAAAGAAGAGGAATGATTTCAAATTTCTGAGCTTGCTTGTCTTTGAGTAACTGGGTAAATGCTATGTTATTTATCTCTGTCTTTATGTGTGTGTGCATCTAAATGGTTGGTTAAATGAATCCTTAATTTTAATATAAGTTTCAATTGTTTCTCTTCTGAAATATCAGTGCAAGGAGTGCACAGTGCCCATGCAAGGAGTGCGGAGGCCGAACCATTACAGGTTTAGAATCTCAGGAGAGATAGCGTAAATTTATGCAGAGTGAGTGCAAGGAGTGTGCCTATACTCACAGGAGTATAAAATATCATAGGGGAGACCAATACAAAGAGTGCACTAAGTCGACACTATGTTAAGTGTTGATAAAGCTCAGAGGAGAGATAGTGCAAGGAGTGTGCAGGTGACTTTTTCAAGACCCAAGCTCAGAGGAGAGATAGCGCAAGGAGTGAGCAGGTGAATTTTTCAAGTCGCAAGCTCATAGCATATATATCGCAAGGAGTGCACATGTGACTTCTTTTAAGTTCCAAGATCAGGAGGGAAGCGCAAGGTGTGCGCCAAAGTTCAAGTCATTCAAGTGACGAATCTTAAGGAGGGATAGTGAAAGTAAGTCCCCAGGATGATAAATATCTTTGCATTTAAAGGCGAGTGGATGGGATTTGTTTGGGAGGTATCAAAATCCCTCATAGTCGTTGGATTAAAGAGAAGGAGTGTGGTTTTTAAACCCCCAAGTCCATTGGACTTCGCTGCTCCAACAATTTTAAGTCATTTGTTGTAAGTGAGGGAAAAGCCCTGAAGCTTTGAAGTCCTGGAGTGAATCTACACCATAGATCACTGGGAGAGTGTGAGTCATTGGATCCCTGAGTGGTTCGATGATTTGATACTCCAAGGAAAATTGGTTATTGTTGTGCATAGTGGAGAATTCCCTTAAGTCTCAAATTCCAGAGTAAATCCYGACCATTAGTTGTTGGGTACACATGTCCGTAGATTTCCAAGTATTTGGAAATTTGGCTATCTGGAGGGTTGTGGGTGAAAGTTTCTTTGGTACAAAAAGTCCCAAAGTCCCGAAGCCTGGAGTCAATCTTGACCATTTGTTGAYGGGTAAATGTCGACCATAGATATTTTCCCTTCTCAAATTCAACATTYGACAGTTCAAGAGTTTAGTGGTGATTAGGAGAAAGGAAACCCGAAGCCTGRAGTTTCGGATTTGATCACAACCATTGGTTGTAGGAGGAGTGTGGACCGTCAGATCTATGGATTTCGACCCTTCACTAATTCAGAGGTATTTCATGTTGGAGTTGCAAAAAATCTCAAGTCTCAAAGTCTCRGAGTTCCATTTGCCGTAGTTCATGGAAAAAAGCATGGACCTTTGATCCATGAACTCTTAGGAAGTGTGTTGTGGGTAAATATTCTGAAGCCCAAAGTTCCAGAGCACCGAAGTTATCATCTTCCAAATTTAAGCCCAAGGTTTTAAGCCTGAGGTCACGTGATGACTCCACTGGAGTAAGAAGACCCTCGCGAACATGAATTTTAGTGCAGTGAGAGAATAAAAGGCCTATGGTAAGAATCCTAAGGGTTTTGTGAGGACCTGAGATCCATTTTGGCTCCTGTGTAAATCGATCCTAGACAGAGAGGTTGCATGAGCCCTGTAGGGGAGGGGGTTTGCATCAAAAGGTATGGATCAATCTTGCTTTGATACCAAATGTAGTGAACCAATCCAGTTCAAACTACACACATCCAAAATGTTTGGAACAATATAAAGAAATCCATAAGCATGACAATAAATAATATATATATATGTAGGATATTGAATACGAATAAGATGATTGATTAGAACTAAGGGCCCATATATACCTATGCGGGAATACCCTTTCATTAAGAGTCATGTCCTTTGAGACATGTCATTTCATTATTACTAATTATTACTTATTAATTAGTATTAATGATGTTTATATTTATTACACTAGAAATTTTGTTTGAAACCCAAAGCTAATAATTTGTGTAGCCTTGATGCAAGCCTCGACTAAAACTTCTATTAATATAAATATCTCCCAGTTACAATTCAAAAAAAAAATTCAATGTTGTGTTGCTCGGTACGAGGACATGTGTAATTTCTTTTGAGATCAACATGGAGGTGGCACGTGGTGTGTGTGTGTAAAACCAACACAGATCCATCTTGACTTCTAATCTATCATGTTCTAAGAGGGATCAAGTCCCTCTAGGTGAAACATTTTTTAGATTGAAAAAACATAAGGAAAATTTTGCATCTCGAAGGATTTGATCTCTATCGACGCATGATAGATCTAGAGTTAAGATGAATTTGTGCTATTTTACTTTAACCAAGCCAAAATACTAACATTATCACCCCATTATTCATCTTGTATTATTTGAAAATCCCTTAAAATTGAAAAATATCATAATAATTTTAATCATAAAAATAGTTATAAACTTAATCTTTAATGAAAACTCGTCATCCAACATTTATATCAATAAATATTTCTCTTAATACTTCACTCTATCTATCCCCTCTATCTATTTTTATTTTCTTATCATCTCCTTTTCTCTTCTCCTCATATAGCTATAGTTTGATCATTTATTTTAATGTTGTTATTCCATCTTTTGGATGGTAGCTATAATTTGATCATTTATTTTAATGTTGTTATTCCATCCTTTTGGAGGGTAGGTAGTATATTCACTAATTGATTTCTACTTTATGCCACTTTCATTGGTGAATATTGTTTATTCTTATAACTCATATAAAATTAAAAAAAAACACAAATTCCAATCATAATTTGTTAAAGGGAAAATGCAAATTATATTTTATGCCCCATTTCTAAGCCGACAAAGTTTCATACCACTAAAGCCACCCTTACATGGAAGATATGATTTCATACTACCTATCTTAGGAAACACACACAACTTAATTCCGAGAACATCAACCTCAAAGACCAAGCTTATCTTTAACTTATTAACCCAGCTAAAAAGTATGGTCACTCTCAAATGCCATAGAGGATTTCAATGACGACATTAGATTGCCTACCTCTCATCAGAGGGGATAACGTTGGGGATAACGCCACCTTAAGGAATGCAAATCTCGAGCAAATCAAATCGTCCATCTTAAAAACATCTATAATTAGCAATCCAAGATGATATGTAAGCAAGATTAATTCAATACATAAAGGGGTAGTATCATTCTACCCATGTAGGCATCTATAAGGCTTATGGAAAAGAAAAAGAAAAGTACTTTTAGAAAATTACATTGTATAGGTCTATCAAAATAAAAAGGATTTAATTGGAAAGGAAAACAAAAAGGCCATGTTCGTAACAAGGCTGCGTGGTAGGGTAGTCCCTGCCAACGAGGTTAGAAAGCAAATTGTGGAAAATGGGGTCGAATTGTAAATGACAGAAGTGTTCGGTGCAAAATGTATATCACGGAAATGTTGTGTGCAACATGTATATCATGGAACATGGGGCATAAGTAAATGACGCTTGGCATGTAGAGCACCATTTATTTTTTGAAAGTATATAACAAACTACAAATTTGTTCACAGTGGAAAAAAAATTTGGAAATTTAAATGCATTTGCCATATAGACTGGTGAAAGATAAAAATGTATGAAGACATAAATTTAAAAGGAGATAAGAAAACAATTTTATTTGAAATATGTAAAAAAATAAAAGTTTGTTACATACTACTAGAAATTTTGAAATGTATATCACGGAACATGGGGCATAAGTAAATGATGCTTGGCATGTAGAGCACCATTTATTTTGAAATATATAAAAAAATAAAAGTCTGTTACATATTAAAATTTAAATGCATTTGTCATATAGACTGGTGAAAGATAAAAATGTATGAAGACATAAATTTAAAAGGAGATAAGAAAACAATTTTATTTGAAATATGTCAAAAAATAAAAGTTTGTTACATACTACTGGAAATTTTGAAATATACAAAAAAAAAAAAAGTCTGTTACATATAAATAGAAATTTCAATGCGTTTGCCATGTAGAATGGGATTGGGGCTTCCGTGGACCATTAGAGAAATATGTACAAGAAAATGGACTGTAGAAAGAAGATAGAGTGAAATACCTTCAAAAAAATAAAATTGAAAGGTACAAGTGTTTTCCTACACATCTCTATTTAAAAAAGTGGAATAATTGGGTTGATAAACAAAGCAGGATGTGATTAGTAGAATTACAGTGAGATTACATATGATCCCTTTGGCTATTTGCTTGCAGCTTCCGTTTCATTGATGTCGCCAATGACTACAGTTTCAAGGATGTCGTCGACGATTACTGGAATCCTGACAACTTCCTGTTGCCTTTCGTCGGCGGCTTGCTTCAATTCCCTTTCGAGCCATTACTCAATGTAGCTTCTCATTGGAGTGACATTGATCTCATTCCAAATTTTTATGTTGAAAATATTGTTTTCTAATTCCCGAAAGTCGATAGAAAGATCACACAGAGCCTGATGAATTTCCTCATTCTGTACTGAATATTTGACTAGTCAGTCGTCGACGTGAGCTTGATCAAACTGAAAAAATGCTGTAAATTTTTTCCAAAGACAAGGCCTTAAACATAGCAACCTGTTTATCGAACTCTTTCCTAGTTAAGCGCAAGAAGTTTGCGATTAAGTCAGGGTCTTGGAAGTCGTTGGTTTTTCTGGCCAAGTTTATTCTTGACAGTCTTGTGAATAATTTAGCTTTCTTCGATATGGCTTGTTCACATGATTGAACAATGAGATGAAGGTTCTTCACTTTTTCTTTCTAACATGCATTCAATTGACCAATCTGGTTTTTGGATTTAAGATCTTGTTCTCTTCTTCTTGTTTCTGTCATATTGTTTGTTATCACCCTATAATTTCTCAGGTTGAGGAGGAAATCGACAGGGGTAACCACAAAACCACTTTGAGTCAGGGATATAGCCCTCCAATACTTAGAGAGGGATCTCTCTGTCAAATTCAGATTTGTTTGGGAATAGGATATTTAGCTATTTATGCAGAACATGGGTCTGTTTATGGATTTTTAACTTGTTTGGTTGAGACATAAAAAGGACCATTAGGCAAAATGGAGTCAAAGATAAAAGATGATTTGATAAATAAATAATAGATACATATATAACCAAGAAAGACAATCACATCAGTGGATCCTTATAATTTGTGAGATGGAGGGAGGAAAAGATCAAGGATCATTTCAAATGCAGAGAAGAGCTTATCCGAATTCCGCATTCAATCTTCGGAAGAAAACATAAACATTGTTTTTAAGCCAGATCATGGTGTCTAAGACAAATCCTGAGCATACTCTTCTTATAAGCAATGAGAAAATAAAAACAATATGAGAAACAAGAGAATGATAGTTTACATCAAGAAAACTTCACCACAGAAAAAGGACACAAGAATCTGGAAATAAAGTGTCTTTGTATTTATCCATTACAATCGCATACAGCCTTTGAGCATTTTTATAGTAGGTGATGAAATTTCCATACCATCCTTTCATTCAGTCTCCCCCAAGTCGAACCATATTTTTCTAAGATTCATAGGATTTATATCCTTTACATAACAGTTCAAGATCCTATAAAAATGGATCTGAAATACTTAAAATAGAATAAAATCAAAACTAGTATGATATGTAGGATCAAGTCCTAATTTAAGGGTCAAAATTTTAACAACTAAATATTCAACAATCTTCGATAGCTTCAGCAATATCTGACATCTTCAATAATTTTCAAAGTGATGATAAGGCACTTCAAAATCTTGTTTTGACAAATAAGCAATTTTTTAGCAAAAATTGAAAAGCCACTTAACCTTCTTGTCTTAGCATCTGCCTCAAAAACTGGAAAAGGATGATGATCTGTATCCCTTTAATATTTATCTTTTATTTGGAACCTCTTCCAAATGATTTGGAAACAAAAATATTCTATCTGAGCAAAAAGATGAGCATTCTACTAGTTTCTGCGTTTTCGGTGTCTTATAGGTATAAAAAAAAGTAGGATTAGCTGCCAAAAGAGCTGTCAAAACCACAGTTTTACAAAAGCTTCAAAATACTTCAAAAACTGGAATTATTTTGGAGCTTTAAGCTTGAAGGTTTTTCGTTTAGGTTTTTCGCACCCTCTGCTAGATCTTCTAAGCCAGGATGTGTTATGAGCTTGGCATATTTAAGCATCAATTTAGTTTTCAAACATCTAACCATATTGTATAACTTCTTGTTTTTTTCGAGCACCCTTTGATTTCTTTTTTCCAATTTAATATGCATTTTAGCAAGCCTTTCGAAACATTCTCTTACCTCTGATGATGTCTATTTGATAGTATCATTTTGGGATTTAACCACCCTTTCTAGCAGCCTTAGCTCCATGACTTCTTTTTCAAGCTTTTTGATCTTTCTTGATGATGACTTCTTTTCTTTGCTTGTTGATGCTTCAGGAATATACAAGTCTGGAAACTTTGGTGAAAAAGGTGCTTCTTCAGGAGCCACTAGATCAGGAATCTCTCCTTCCACTGACTCTAAATCCTCCTCTGAATTTGTATAAGGAATATTCAAGACATTTTTGTCAAGGGCACTAGCTTGCCCTTCTGTAGTTTGAATGAAATCAAGCATCTTTTTGGCTCTCTTGGACTTAGAAGAAGAGGCTATCTCCTCTGCCATTACTAGGGAAATGGCTCTTCTTTTCCTTTTACTACTATGTGGTGTTGAATATTTAGTGGATGAAGTCTTCTTTTTGTCCTTAGGCTGGGGTTATGGTTCAAATTCACCCCAGAAAATAAGATGCTCCCAAATCCTATCCCTCCTCTGCAATTGTTGAAGAACTATGAGTTTGATGAGACAGTGATGGAAAAGTCGGCCCCGCACCTTGCTAGGCTTGGCCTAAACTTGGTGTGCCATTTTGGTCAAACTCTTATGGAGGTATAAGGGCAGGTTCAAAGAACACCTACCAGTGAAATGGTTCATGAGATTGAAATGGTAAAGAATCACTCTACCATATCTATCTTCACATGTAATGTAAACCTGAATGGCCTTGAGCAAGTGTTGTCATTTCTCTTCAAGGTAAACCCTAGGAGTATCCTTCTAGCATATAATGCATTTGTGTTCAGGCTTGAGATAAGACCTGAACTCAATGTCTTTAGTAATGGTTGTTTTAAACCATCTTTCTCCAGTCCCAAGTAACTCTGTTGCTGCTGCAATAATGGCCTCATCAACCTGCATCTCAATTGTTCCCACCTTGGCCTTGGCTCCATCAAAGGTCAAGGGAAATGCCTCAGCCACTCCTTGGTAAAATCCTTGGATTTTTTCACAATACCTGTAGCATCCAACATCTCTGAACCTCTGGAAAATCTCAGGATGAGACTCCAGATATGCTATATCATTGAGCTCTTTCCTTCTTCATCTGCAAAACAATGCCAACACCTGCAATACTATGGAATCGGGCTTGGGGAGACAAAAAGCGCTGATGGAGGATGAATTAAGGATCAACAAAAGAAAATGCAAGATATGAGGGAGATATTTCAATGGAAAATCGGCTTTTGAAATACATTTGGCAAACAAAGGGTTTCAAATCATAATGGTAATTCAATACTCGATCATGAGAGAAAGAGTGGGCTACGTGATCATTTAAGTGAAAGAAACAATGGCAAAGGATATTGGATTATGGAAGATCTGAAATAATGGAAAGAGTCTTAGATTTTATAGATTTACAATTAATAAAACACCATAAAAAATCATTATAATCAAACATGGATCACCCGGATCACAATATGATCTCCTTTAGTCCTTTTCAGCAGCTAATAAACCATCATGGCACAGGTACTTGATGGTTGAGAACTTTAATTTGACGTGCTGATCATTTACAGTCTTCTACACTTTCGACAGCTTGGAGCACCCCGCAACTATTGTTTTAGCTGCTGAAAGTGAAAGCTTTCGGTAGCTTACAATGCATTGAAAACTAGTCCTTAGCTGTCGAAACCTATTTTTTGAGATTTTTTACATTTGAAGTATAGACTCAAAAGTTCTTGAAAAGACAAGTCTAGAACTTAATTTAAAGACTTTTTAACTTAAAATTTCAAAGATGCTTCATCTAATGACCATCCTATCACCTAATGACATAAATTTGGAAAATTTATTTGAGGAGATAATAGGCCAGCAAACCAAGAACTTCATCATGAGACCCACAAATAATATCTGAATCATCAAATATCCTATCGTTATAGGACAATAACATAGGCTCCAATTGGGTATGGAATCTCCTAAGGAGGTGTCAAAAATATTAGATCTTTGGATTTGTAAATCAGTGCCTTATCCATTGGGCTAAGCTCACAACTTGTATCTTGATCTGTCCTGCACCTTAGTGACTAGAAATCAATTGATTTTCCATTTTGACCTTGACTAAGTCTTTGAAGTAAAACAGAAAAAAAAATAAACCACATACTTGCCCAACAAGCTTATTTGCATATGGTAAATCTGATAAAAATGTTGATCTGATGATCTTATTTATATACATACATCCTATTCTAACCTGAGAATGCTTGTTCTTAATCAATATGAAATATCCAGTATAACCAACCAAAGGTTGGATCTGGTACCTTGGCTCTTTCAATGTTTTTCACCTGATTTAGCAATAGGTTTGTTAAGGGTATTTGAAAATGATTGTGAGCCTAATCATCATCATAGGGAGTTTGATGAATCGACAGAGCGACATAAATGCTGGAAAATTATGGTTGTTCTAAGATGAAAAAGTTTTCCATATAGACACCTATAGGATCAATATAGACTTGGCCTATTTCTTGGCATTCTGAATCAGTCAATTCAACCTCATGACCAGGTTCCAGACATGTGATTTCTATGTCTTCAAGTGACTCGAAACATGCTTGTATTTGATTCGATGGGTTTTTTTCTAATAATCCTACCGAATAAGACATTGGGGCTGATTGTCTGATCATATCCATATCATAACGGTCCTTGAAATCATTACGAGTAAATGGAAAATGATTTTGAGAACACAAACCATCCAAAATATAAGCTATTAGGTCATATAATTCTTTAGATGAGGGTGTCATGGGCTCTATTGATACTTCACGGCTTACACTGTGACTTTCTAGCAAAATCTGACCAAGATTCCCTCTCAAAATCTGAAATGAATTAAATCATAAAGGCAATGAATCAAAATGAATCAGCTCATCTCCTGTCTCAGGATTCGGGATTTCGTATGATATTTGGACTTCAAAAAGATTCAGTGAATGTACCTCTAGATCAGCTTCCGTATCATCCTTTTTCTCCTCAACTTATGCATTAGAACATTCCTCTTTCTTACTGTTTACAATCTGCTGGCAATGTTTTCTCATGAGTGAGGCAAAACATAGGGGCAGGTAGTTTGCATTTTCTTGAAAATTTTCTGCATTTTCCTCCTTCAAAATTTGAAGTGAATTATTATCTAATGGTACAGAGTTACATTCCAGTGTTTTGAATTCTATTTCGGGCTATGAATTTTCCCCTGAACTTCGAAAATCAAAGAAACTTGGATATTGTAATCCTGGATCTGAAATAGCCTCTTTCTCAACACTAACATCCTTCACTATCTCATCAAAAGATTTACCTTCTTTGATATTTATCACTTGTTTGGAAATTTCCTTCAAAAATTTAAATGAAGAGAAGCATAAGGGTAAAGTATGTCCACTTACCCCAAGACTTTCTGCATTGTGATCATAATTGTCATCGTACCAATCAAGTTGGGTGAAGTATCCATGGATTAAATGCCATTGAACATGCATATCATATCAGGAGAATCTTCCTCCATATTCTGATTTTGAACTTCATCTTCGACTGTATCGTGAATTGAGTACATGAAACTATCATTTTTCAGTCCCTAATACCATGGTTGAGCTGCAAAATTTTTGGGAATATTGACCTTTGTTGTTTCTAGAACTAGTGGGACATGAGGTCTTTGAACAACAAGTTCCTCGTTCCTGCTAATTTCCTACATCATCTCTTTTACAGTGTTGGCCAAGACATCTAGCTTCACTTCTGAAGATGCCATCCGTTTCTTTTTTGTTCTGGCATTTTCCTCTGCTCTTAGCTTGGACCTTTTGTTCAGCATATTAGCTTCTACGTCAATTGCAACATTTTGCATTTCCTCAAGGGTTGCAGTGTCTCTTTCTCTTAACTGGAATGTCATTTCTAGATCAAATGAATTTGGGTAATGCAATTGAGCTAGACTAGGAGTGGCCTTACATTCACAGGTATTGAATGATATACCTTATTGAACCTTGCTAAAAACGGATGCATTGTCTCCACTAGATTTCTTTTCAAGTGGTCATACTCTTCTAGGATGAGGAAAACATTTCTCATGATCACCCACCTATCTAAGAAAACCTGCATGAACTGATGAATATTGCTAATGCTAATAACTAGGATATTTTTGAACCAATTTTTAACTTTACCTTGCAAAGACAGGGAAAACATCCTGATATAAACATCGTCATCTTCAACCTCATAAAGGTCAAGGAAATATTCAAACCTTTGGATGTGTTTTTCAGTAGTGATATTGGCATTCTCTCCATCAAACCTAGGAAGATTATTGTTATAATTGACAGGGAGGTCATAGAGAATAGGAGGAAAACCTAGAGACTTGTATCGATCTGGGATTTTCATAGGTATAGGAGGTAAAGCACAAGTCTCATGTCTCGTTGGACTTTCTGCAAGTGTATGAGTATGTACATGATTTACAATTTGGGTCTTAGTCTCTTGAGGCTCATCAATTAGTAGGTGGTTGATGCAATCTTCAACAATGTACTTTTGATCAGGATTAGAATAAGATAGAACATAATTACATATAAAACCAAAGATATATTGAATGCAAGTTGGGCTTGAGTACCTGATCTTTCTAGGCTACTTGGTCATGTTTCAGGTTCTTACTCCAGTGGAGTGTTCTAATCGGAACAGATCTGGAGATTGGAGTCGCCAGGTGAATGATCTCATCCTTCTTATCTCTGGTCACTGTCCACCATCAGTGATCAGATCTGGAACTTGAAGTGCATTACTGGAGAAGGTTCCCCAGTATGGTCGCCATTATGTTATCACCTTGTAATTTCCCAGGCTGAGGAGGAAATCGGCAGTGGTAACCACAAAACCGATTACCGATTTGATTCAGGGATATACCCCTCCAAGACTCAGAGAGGGATCTCTCTGTCAAATTTAGATTTGTTTGGGAATAGGATATTAGGCTAGTTATGTAGAACATGGGTTTGTTTATGGATTTTTAACTAGTTTGGCTGAGACATAAAAAAGAACCATTGGGAAAAATGGAGTCAAAGATTAAAGTCAATTTGATAAATAAATAACAGAGACATATATAACCAGGCAAGACAGTCACATTAGTGGATCCTTATAATTTTTGAGATGGAGGGAGGAAAAGATCAGGGATCATTTCAAATGCAGAGCAGAGCTTATCCGAATTCTACATTCAATCTTCGGAAGAAAACATAAACATTGTTTTTAAGCCAGATCAGGGTGTCCAAGAAAAATCCTGAGCATACTCTTCTTATAAGAAATGAGAAAAGAAAAACAATATCAGAAACAAGAGAATGATAGTTTACATCAAGAAAACTTCACCACAGAAAAATGACACAAGAATCTGGAAATAAAGTGTCTTTGTATTTATCCATTACAATCGCTTACAACCTTTGAGCATTTTTACAGTAGGTGATGRCATTTCCATGCCATCCTTTAATTCATTTCCCCCCAAGTCGAACCATCTTTTTCTAAGAGTCATAGGCTTTATAGCCTTTACATAACAGTTCAAGATCCTATAAAAATGGATCTGAAATACTTAAAATAGAATAAAATCAAAACTAGTATGATATGTAGGATCAAGTCCTAATTTAAGGGTCAAAATTTTAACAACTAAATATTCAACAATCTTCGACAACTTCAACAATATTTGACATCTTCAATAATTTTCAAAGTGATGACAAGGCACTTCGAAATCCTGTTTTGACAAATAAGCAATTTTTTACCAAAAATTGAAAAGCCACTTAACCTTCTTGCCTTAACATCTACCTCAAAAACTGGAAAAGGATGATGATCTGTATCCCTTTAATCTTTATATTTTATTTGGAACCTCTTCCAAATGATCTGGAAACAAAAATCTTCAATCTGAGCAAAAAGATGAGAATTCTGCCAGTTTTTGTGTTTTCGGTGGCTTACAGGTATAAAACAAAGTAGGATTAGTTTTTGAAAGTAGAGCTTTCGGTAGCTAACAATGCCTTGAGGAAAACGAATAAGCTGCCGAAACCGCAGTTTTACAAAAGCTTCAAAATACTTCAAAAACTGGAATTCTTTTAGAGCTTTAAGCTTGAAGGTTTTTCAGTTAGGTTTTCCGCAGCCTCTGCTAGATCTTCTAAGCCAGGATGTGCTATGAGCTTGGCATCTTTAAGCATAAATATAGTTTTAAAACATCTAACAATCTTGTATAACTTCTTGTTTTTTTCAAGCACCCTTTGATTTATATTTTCCAATTTAATATGCATTTTAGCAAGCCTTTCGAAACAGTCTCTTACCTCTGATGATGTCTGGGATTTTCATAGGTATAGGAGGTAAAGCATGAGTCTCATGTCTCATTGGGCTTTCTGCAAGTGTATGAGTATGTACATGATTTACAATTTAGGTCTTAGTCTCTTGAGGCTCATCAATTAGCAGGTGGTTGATGCAATCTTCAACAATGTACTTTTGATCAGGCTTAGAATAAGATAGAACATAATTACATATAAAACCAAAGATATCTTGAATGCAAGTTGGGCTTGAGTACCTGATCTTTCTAGGCTGCTTGGTCATGTTTCAGGTTCTTCCTCCAGTGGAGTGTTCTAATCGGAATAGATATGGATATTGGAGTCGCCAGGTATGATCTCATCCTTCTTATCTCCGGTCACTATCCACCATCAGTGATCAGATCTGGAACTTGAAGTGCATTACTGGAGAAGGTTCCCCAGTATGGTCGCCATTATGTTATCACCCTGTAATTTCCCAGGCTGAGGAGGAAATCGGCAGAGGTAACCAAAAAACCGATTTGATTCAGGGATATATCCCTCCAAGACTCAGAGAGGGATCTCTCTGTCAAATTTAGATTTGTTTGGGAATAGGATATTAGGCTAGTTATGCAGAACATGGGTTTGTTTATGGATTTTTAACTGGTTTGGTTGAGACATAAAAAAGGACCATTGGGAAAAATGGAGTCAAAGATTAAAGTCAATTTGATAAATAAATAACAGATACATATATAACCAGGCAAGACAGTCACATCAGTGGATCCTTATAATTTGTGAGATGGAGGGAGGAAAAGATCAAGGATCATTTCAAATGCAGAGCAGAGCTTATCCGAATTCTGCATTCAATCTTTAGAAGAAAACATAAACATTGTTTTTAAGCCATATCAAGGTGTCCAAGACAAATCCTGAGCATACTCTTCTTATAAGAAATGAGAAAAGAAAAACAATATGAGAAACAAGAGAATGATAGTTTACATCAAAAAAACTTCACCACAGAAAAATGACACAAGAATCTGGAAATAAAGTGTCTTTGTATTTATCCATTACAGTCGCTTACAACCTTTGAGCATTTTTACAGCAGGTGATGACATTTCCATGCCATCCTTTAATTCATTTCCCCCCAAGTCGAACCATCTTTTTCTAAGAGTCATAGGATTTATAGCCTTTACATAACAGTTCAAGATCCTATAAAAATGGATCTGAAATACTTAAAATAGAATAAAATCAAAACTAGTATGATATGTAGGATCAAGTCCTAATTTAAGGGTCAAAATTTTAACAACTAAATCTTCAACAATCTTCGACAACTTCAACAATATTTGACATCTTCAATAATTTTCAAAGTGATGACAAGGCACTTCGAAATCCTGTTTTGACAAATAAGCAATTTTTTACCAAAAATTGAAAAGCCACTTAACCTTCTTGCCTTAGCATCTACCTCAAAAACTGGAAAAGGATGATGATCTGTATCCCTTTAATCTTTATATTTTATTTGGAACCTCTTCCAAATGATCTGGAAACAAAAATCTTCGATCTGAGCAAAAAGATGAGCATTCTGCCAGTTTTTGCGTTTTCGGTGGCTTACAGGTATAAAACAAAGTAGGATTAGTTTTTGAAAGTAGAGATTTCGGTAGCTAACAACACCTTGAGGAAAATGAATAAGCTGTCGAAACCACATTTTTACAAAAGCTTCAAAATACTTCAAAAACTGGAATTCTTTTAGAGCTTTAAGCTTGAAGGTATTTCATTTAGGTTTTCCGCAGCCTCTGCTAGATCTTCTAAGCCAGGATGTGCTATGAGCTTGGCATCTTTAAGCATCAATCTAGTTTTAAAACATCTAACAATCTTGTATAACTTCTTGTTTTTTTCAAGCACCCTTTGATTTATATTTTCCAATTTAATATGCATTTTAGCGAGCCTTTCGAAACTGTCTCTTACCTCTGATGATGTCTGTTTGATAGTCTCATTTTGGGATTTAACCACCCTTTCTAGGAGCCTTAGCTCCATGACTTCTTTTTCAATCTTTTTTTATCTTTCTTGATGATGACTTCTTTGCTTTGCTTGTTGATGCTTTAGGAATCTATAGGTCTCGAAACTTTGGTGAAAAAGGTGCTTCTTCAGGAGCAGTTTGCTCAGGAATCTCTCCTTCCACTAACTCTAAATCCTCCTCTGAATCTGTATAAGGAAGATTCAATACATTTTTTTCAAGGGCACTAGCTTGCCCTTCTGTATTTTGATTGAAATCAAGCATATTTTTGGATCTCTTGGACTTAGAAGAAGAGGTTGGCTCCTCTACCATTACTGGGGAAATGGCTCTTCTTTTCCTTTTACTACTATGTGGTGTTGAATATTTAGTGGATGAAGTCTTGTTTTTTTCCTTAGGCTGGGGTTCTGGTTCAAATTCACCCCAGAAAATAAGATGTTCCCAACTTCTATCCCTCCTCTGCAATTGTTCAATAACTATGATTTTGATGAGATTGTGATGGAAAAGCCGACCCTGCACCTTGCTAGGCTTGGCCTGAACTCGGTGTGCCATTTTTTTCAAACTCTTATGGTGGTAGAAGGGAAGGTTCAAAGAACACCTACCAGTGAAATGGTTCATGAGCTTGAAATGGTAGAGCATCACTCTACCATATCTACCTTCACATGTAATGTAAACTTGAATGGCCTTAAGCAAGTGTTTCCATTTCTCTTCAAGGTAAACCCTAGGAGTATCCTTCTGGCAGGTAATGAATTTGTGTTCGAGCTTGACATAAGACATGAACTCAATGTCTTTTGTAATGGTTGTTTTAAACCATATTTCGCCAGTCCCAAGTAACTTTGTTGTTGCTGCAATAATGACCTCATCAACCTGCATCTCAATTGTTCCCACCTTGGCCTTGGCTCCATCAAAGGTCAAGGAAAATGCCTCAACCACTCCTTGGTGAAATCCTTGGATTTTTTCACAATACCTGTAGCATCCAGCATCTCTGAACA
Organism: Picea engelmannii; assembly: GCA_009831015.1. NCBI lineage: Eukaryota > Viridiplantae > Streptophyta > Pinopsida > Pinales > Pinaceae > Picea > Picea engelmannii. Next base: position 90,560 of record ML800401.1, read on the forward strand.
TCTGGAAAATCTCAGGATGAGACTCCAGATATGCCATATCATTGAGCTCTTTCCTTCTTCATCTGCAAAACAATGTCAACACTTGCAATACAATGGAATCGGGCTTGGGGAGACAAAAAGCATTGATGGAGGATGAATTAAGGCTCAACAAAAGAAAATGTGAGATATGAGGGAGATATTTCAATGGAAAACTGACTTTTGAAATACATTTGGCAAACAAAGAATTTCAAATCATAATGGTAATTCAATACTCGATCAGGAGAGAAAGAGTGGGCCACGTGATCATTTAAGTGAAAGAAAGAATGGCAAAGGATATTGGATTATGGTAGATCTGAAATAATGGCAAGATTCTTAGATTTGATAGGCTTACGGTTAATAAAACACCATAAAAAATCATTATAACCAAACATGGACCGTCGAGATCACAATATGATCTCCTTTAGTCCTTTTCGGCAGCTAATAAACCATCATGGCACACATACTTGATGATTGAGAACTTTAATTTGACGTGCTGACCGTTTACAGTCTTCTGCACTTTCGGCAGCTTAGAGCGCCCCACAACTACTGTTTTAGCTACCGAAAGTGAAATCTTTCGGTAGCTTACAACACATTGAAAACTAGTCCTTAGTTGTTGAAACCTGTTTTTTGAGATTTTTTACATTTGAAGTACAGTCTCAAAAGTTCTTGGAAAGACAAGTCTAGAAATTAATTTAAAGAATTTTTAAGTTAAAATTTCAAAGATGCTTCATCTAATGACCATCCTATCACCTAATGACATAAATTTGGAAAATTTATTTGAGGAGATAACATGCCAACAAACTAGGAACTTCATCATGAGACCCACAAATAATATCTGAATCATCAGATCTCCTATCATTATAGGACACTAACATTGTTGACAATGGTGCCAAAAGGAAGGACCGTTTTTAAAAAGAAAATTTCTTCATCTTTTAACTCCGCCTGCAAATGTTTGAGAAAACTATGTGCCCTGTTTCCAAGGGAAGTGATGGTTTGTGATGTTTTCCATGCCTCGGTAACTAGTTCCAGTCTTTTCTTGATGTTATTCTCCGCATATCCTCTACAGGATGCAAGCAGGGTGGAGGATGATTTTACGTTGGCTACAAGGGTGGCGGGCATGGCTATTGCCAAAGGATTGACAAGCAATGGCATAGGAATCAAAGCCTCTTCCAATTCCTTGACCTGGTCCTTCAGTCTGGAATTCTTGGCCTCAATGCCTCCAATGGAATCATGAAGTGCTTCGCAGCTCGCATTGTGAATTTGACAGATTTAGGATGGCCGCATGTTGGCAAGGTCAAGCTCTGAACGATATTTTCCTTTCTTATTTTTTACATCTTTTTTTCTCAATTATCAGTTTTTTGGACTGGCTATCAAAAACAACGCTCTGGAACATGAAGGATTCATCTTCATCAAAATTTTAGGCAACGGATATGTCCATTGGATGGCTATGCTGGATGGCATCTTCGAGCTGATCAAAGTAGTAGAGCATGCTATCTAGATCAGTGTCAAGTTCCATGTTCTCACTCTGAATTTCTGGCTCTTATGCCTGCCCCACATTTTTTTTCTCTTCTTCTCTACTAGAAGCTTGTGAGAACTATCAATTTTAGAGTGAGGAGGGTCGTTATCTCCTCCTCCATTTGAAGAAATCTGAGTTTCTTTGTTGTTGTGGTGGGCTGTTGGAGTGATTCTCCGGGATGTCATAATTTTTGGAGTGTTATTTGCCTATTGAACACTCTTGTCACCAAGGCCTTTCCCCTGTTGCGTGTACAATTTAGTGTAGCTTTGCATTGTTTCTATGTCGTCGACATCAGAGGCAGGAGTGTTGCTGCCACTGTCTCTATTTTCGGGCAGGTGTTTTTTGAAAAAACAATCATCGAGGTCAAGTGTTTGTAAATGTTGTCGAAAAATATTATAGGGGTCGAACCCTCTTATGATTTCATCATATTATAGGTTGGAGATGCTATAATGCACCATGAATTCGTCAATTTTGTTGATGTTTTCAACATGAACTCCCCTACTTTCCAAGGCACAGGAATGAATTGTTTTTTTTTCTTCTTTTGCTACAGATGCAACGAGTAGTTGTATTTCCATGCTACTTCTACAACAAACATTATGTCCATAATGTGACATGGAAGGAGAGGAGGTTTTTTCGTGGAGCCAAAAATTATTATGACAATGTAATTATCCAAATGTTTGAGTGTCCCCTTCATGTCCAAAAAATTGGTTGCCTGTTCAGATATGTAGGGAGCATCTTCTCCTAACAACAAAATTTTGAAAACAGACATGAAGCCATTAAAAACCTCATAAAAATAGTGGGAATCCTTGTGCTTCCACAAGGCCTGGTACCAGAATGTTATTGGGTCGAATTCCCAATTGACATTCTTCGACAGAGACAGTTGTGAGACTGACAGGAATGTGCTATCACAAAAACTAAGTAGGACGACATATAAAATTTATTTTCCCTTTTGAAGATTGACAATTGGGAGCATATTACATGGGAAATTAACTTTCCCCAATAAAAAATGGCTTTTTCGTTGACTATGAAATACAAAATATAAAGAGACATCCAGGAAACAATTTATGTGGACTCATGTCCCATTATTCTTGTAAACATCCATGCAATTTCGCGAAATGGATTTCTAAATGAACTAACCTGCAAGCTTGTAATATCTTCAGGAACTAGAAGTGGGTTTTCCAATAAATGGGGCAAGAGGTCCAACCCGTTATTATGCTTTGCTAGGAACTATTTGCAATATTCTCCTCTGAACATCAATGTTGGCTCCGACAATCTTAGCATATGGAGGAAGACCTGAGGTGTCAAAGAAACAAAAGAGAGGTCCTGCAGTGGAATAATTATTTTGTCTGAAATAAATTTATCAGCGCACCAAGAGACCAGGTCCTTACAGTCAAAAACCTCAGGGACACAGCCTACATGAACAATCCCAGAGGTCCAAATTACTTAGTTCTCTGCGACAGAGGTTGAGTAATAATAATATGCCCTGGACCACTAGAATTTCTAGTCCTCGCACCCGAAGATGTTCACTGTATCTCCACAGAACTGTTGTCGAGTTGATGCCATAGGTTTATGAGAACGTTGTTTGCTCCAGATGATGATTGAAATGAACATTTAGAGCCGATAATGTAACTCTCTGCTAAATATTGGTTAAATTCTTATGAATGGGAAAGCTCCTCGAGCCTTTCGTTGATTAATGACAATATGTATGGGTGGTGCATGATGAATTGTTAGCAGTAAATCTTACTTATTGCATATTTAGAAATGCGAAGGTGGTGGGTACGGTGAAGAGCAATTAAGGATTGGAGGTTTCGTGAATGTGCCAAGGCGACGATGTGTGAACGACATTTCATGATTTTGAAATCAAAACTCAGAAGGGATAATATAACCCCCCGAAAATCTTGTTTTAATGTGCATTAATAGGAGATCTCCTCGAGCCTTTCGCCCATCAATGTCAATCTATA
>ML800401.1:94246-151137 GCA_009831015.1 Picea engelmannii
AGGAGAGGCGAGTGTTCCACGGTAAAATTTTATGTATCATAATTTTTTACTGCAAAACATGTAAAACAAAAGAGATCATGATGGGGCAGTTCAACGGTCAGTTTGCATATTTGCGGAATTCCAAGAAAGTGGCTAAGTATGAAATAGGGAAACGGTCAGGCAGACTCATTCTCAGAAGCGAGGATTGAATTTTTCGTGAACAAACCAACCCGACGATGCTTAAATGACATTCCATGATGTTTGAAATTAGTGCTTGCTACCAGGAATACGATCCACGAGTTTACTTGGTTCTTGGTTGTATGATTTGTTTTCCAATTTCTATATCACGAAACTTTGAGGCATTTTTTTAGCCAGCCAGCCCGCAAGTCCGACTATCAATTTGTATAGTGCGGAACTGTGGGTGTTGTTTGTAGGACACAAAACTATAGAGAAAATTATTTGCCCTTTAATATAGCTTCTATGGTGCAAATGTGGTATGACTTGTTTAGGCACTTTTCCATCCGTAAACAAAGGCAATCTTGAGCCTACCAGCCCTGGAGCCCATGTGTCAATTTGTATATCGCAGAGCTCCGAATGTTGTTTGGAGGTCATGGAAAAATAGAAGTGCAATGTTGCGCCAGCCAACGCGCAAGTCCACCTGTCAATTTGTATATCGCAGAACTCTGGGTGCTACTTCTAGGACACAGAACAATAGAGGGCCAATTTAAAGAAAGGGGAAGCGCTCGTTGGAAATGCGTGAATCCGCCAAGCCGTGCAGTAAGGAATTTTCAGAAAAAACGATTAAGTAACCAAGAAGAGAAACTACAGGGAATAAAAGAGTGGGAAAATAGAAAGGGGGAGGGCAGTTTTCGTAAGCGCAAATTGGTTTCAAAGAAGCCCCATTGTTGCAAAACCATCATTTTCTACTAATTGTTAGCAAATGCATTGTTGAAGATTAGATTTTATTGCAACCTGTGCATGTAAGTATGTTCTTGATACATTTTTCCATGACTGTAACATATTAACTTAACTATTAAACTTCATTTTCTACTATTTGCCAGCAAATGCTTTGTTGAAGATTAGATTTTATTGGAACGTGTGGGTGTAACTGTGTTCTTGATACATTCTTCCATGATTGTAACATATTAACTTAAATGTTAAACTTCTTGTATTATGGGTTGTTAACATTTAAACTTAATAACTGCATGTCTAGAAACAAGAATGACGATTTTGCTGCAAGATTGTACATTGGTATTGTTATGTTCTATCTGCATTATGAATAGAATTGAACGTTGGTTTGAAACTGTGTGTAATCCATTTTTTGTTTGCATAAAAGGTTGGTGGATTGACGCAGTACATTGTCATATAATTGTTATATGTTTCATATTAGAAAAAATAACCTAAGTAAACACAATATCAAAGAACTATGAGATTACCGAACCATGCCAATGAGAACATACGTTAAATCCAGAAAAGAAGAAGCAACGAAGACTCCATGGATTTTTTTTTTAATAGCAAATCCATTTAAAAAAAAGAAAAACACCGAGTATTGTACATCTATCCTTAGAAATTGGACCCATTTCTTGGGCCAAAACATTGAACGTATCTGCCACAAACACAGGCACAAGATCCGCAGTATGCAGGATCCTTGCAGTTTTCTCCTCGATGAATCACCCTGTGGTGAAATGGATAGTTTTCATAAGCTTCCTGTGAGGAAGAAGATGAAAAACGTTGCAGGGAAAATGGAATAGCCCTTAACTGAAACTTAGGACACAACTAGAAACCGCCTCTGCATAGTCGAAAAAAATTCAAGGACACAAGTTGCACGTGTAATTTCAGAGGCCCAAATTAGTCCATTCTGGGTGGAAGGAGATGACTAGTAGAAAAATGCCTTGCAGCAGTGAGAGTTCTGGACCTGGTTCCTGAAGATGTCAATTGTATATCCAGAGAACAGGATAGTAGTCCCACAAGTTAATAATTTTTTGGCTTAATATATATCTATAGGAGCATCAACATATCATTTCCTTACAGTGAAACTCTTCCGCCCAGAACAGACTAATTTGGAACTCTAGAATTCCTACTTTCACATTGCAAAGATGCTATTGCATTCAACGCCGGTTTCTTTTCTGAAACTCCTTTTGGTGTTGTCAAGACCGCCATCATTGAGCTGGGAAGTTCCGCCCATTATGGTTGATTTAAATTTGGGCGTAGGAGTGGGAAGATTCTTTGCATTGCCATCATCCATTTTCATATCATCGCCCATCAGATCATATTCTTCTAACTCAGAATCCATGACATCAACCTCTGCGTTATCCATCAATGCAACTGGGCAGGTTCTCTGAGCAGGCAGGGTTGCCTTGGAATTATTTGGCTTGAAATATATCTGTCGGTCTACCAAGGGGCCATTTCCTTTTTTTATTCTAGGCGGAGGGAGATGAGTAGTAATAATATGCCCTAGAATAGTGGAACCTCTAGCCATTATTCCCAAATGTGTTTATTGTATCTGGATAGAACTGCTACCACAAGTTAACGAGAATTTTTGTTTTCTTGAGACGATGTTTGAAATGAAAATTGGGGAGGGATAATATAACCCTCTGCAAATTATGGTTTAATGTGTATCAATAGAATATATCCTCGAGCGTTTCGTTGATCAATGACAATCTCCAGGGTTCATGCGTAATGAGTTGTTACCATTATAGCTCACTAATTGCATATCTAGAAAAAAGTGCAAAGGTGGTGGTGACGATGAAGAGAGATTAAGAATTAGAAATTTCTTAAAGGAGACAACCCATCGGTGCACAAAAATACATTGTGTCATGTTTGAAATGAATACTTGGAAAGGATAACATACTTCTGCACAAATCTTAGTTTAATTCGTAGTAATGACAAATCTTCTCCTAACTTCCAAACATTAATGACAATCCTAACGGTTCATGCAGGATGAACTACTAGCATTAAAGATTAATTATTGCATATCTAGAAACAGGTATGAAGGCAACGGTGATGGAAAATTGCGACGAAGCATTGTACATTTCGTGCACCCGCCAACCCGCGAAACCAATTCCAAGAAATACCCAAGTATGGAAAGTGGTCGGGCAGGTTAAAAAGAAAAAGGGCAGAAGATATACCCAGGAGATGTGAAGGGTCTATTGTCATATTGCATCTTAGTGACAGATATCAGCCATCAATTTGTATGTCACATAATTTCAACTATTTTTTGTGCGTAGGGGAACAACAAAAGCACAATGGCGAGAGGGAAATTTGTATATTGATGAAATTCGAGTTTTGTATATAAAATCACAAGACATTGGGAAAAGGGACCAAGCAAACAGAAAGAAAAATCATACAAGATGAAGTGGGGTTTGTTTGCTCATTTGTAAATCACGGAAGTTCGGGTGCTAGTTGCACATGGCAGAACAATGGAAACACAATGTTAAACCCGCCTATGCAGGAACCCACGATTCAAAAAGTTTGTTCAATATGAAACAAGGAAGCGATTGGTCGAGATGGTGATATAAAAGTAACAATGGAAATCTAAAGACGCAAATCCACCAAATCCTGCACCTAGACATTTTTCGAAAAACGAGTAAGTAAAGAAAGGGAAAGCAGAGAGAAAAGAGAAACTAGAAATTTTTCGAAAAACGAGTAATACACACTAAATATGTACTATAAAGTATGAACATGAGATGTTATAGAGCATGTACGGATCCCACATTCCATACTTAGCCACTTTTTGGATTGCGGGTTCTCGGACTGGTGGGCTCTAAATTGGGCATTTATTGTTCTGTGGACTACAAATAGCATCTAGAATTCCGCGATATACAAATTGGCCATCGGATCTGCAGGCTAGCTCGGTCAATATTGCACTCCTTTTGTTTTGTGTCATACAAACAACACTCGGAGTTCTGCGATATACAAATTGATAGATGGACTCCAGGGTTGGCGGCCTCAAGAGTGTGATTGTTTATGGATGCTAATCCCTATTAACTATTTAACATTATCTAAAAACATTATTTTCAATACTAAATTATTAATATTAAATATTGATATTGTACAATTTAATTAGACAAGAAGGTTTGTACAATATGAAACGGAGAAGCAGTCGGTCGGTCGGGCTGGTGATATAAAAGTAAGTGAAATCTAAATACGTGAATCCGCCAACTTCCTTACCGAGAAATTTTCCTCGGGCTGGCAGGCTCAAAATTGGGCCTCTATTGTTCTGTGAGCTACAAATAACACCCAAGAGTTCCTCGATATACAAATTTACAGGCAGACTTGCGTCCTGACTCGCTCAACATTGCATTTCTATTGTTCCGTGTCATTCAAATAGCACTCGGAATTCCACCATATACAAATTGACAGATGGATTCCAGAGCTGGAGGGCTCAAGCTTGCGATTGTTTACAGATGGTGATCCCTATCAACTATCTAACACTACCTAAAAAACATTATTTTCAATACTAAAGTATTAATATTAAATATTGATATTGTACAATTTAATTACATAAAATTATAAAAGGATGTGAAATATCTTATCTCAAAGAAAAACCCGTGTATTCGGAAACTTGCGTTCCAAAAATTTTGTATAATATGAAACGGGAAAGAGGTTGGTCGGGTTGCTGATATAAAAATGGGTGGAAATCTAAACACATGTATCCGTCAAGTTCCRCACCTAGAAAATTTCCCAAGAAACGAGTTGTACATACCAAATATGTACTTTTATAAAGTATGGGCATGAGATTTTATAGAGCATGTATGCAACCCTCATTCCATATTTAGCCACTTTTTGGATCACAGGTTCTTGGGYTGGTGGGCTCAAAATTGGGCCTCTGTTGTTATGTGCCCTACAAATAGCACCTAGAGTTCCACGATATACAAATTGACAAACATAATTGCAGACTATTTGAATTTTAAGGGCCTCGTGTTGATGTAATAGCACAATTGGACTTGGGCCAGTTTATATTTGTTTCTTACAATATCAAACGGAGAAGCTGTCAGTTGGGATAGTCATATAAAAATAATTGAAATCTGAAGTCGTGAATTCGCCAACTCCCGCTGCTAGAAGTTTTTCGAAAAATGAGTAATACATACTAAGTATGTACTCTTATAAGGTATGGACATGTGGTTGTTATAGAGCTTGTATGGATCCCACATTCCATACTTGGCCACTTTTTGGATCACAGGTTCTCAGTCTGGGGGGCTCAAAAGTGGGCCTCTATTGCTCTGTATCCTACAAGTAGCACCCAGAGTCCCATGATATACAAATTGACAGGCGAACTTGCGGACTGGCTCGCTCAACATTGCACTTTTATTGTTTCGTGTTTTCCAAACAACATTCGAAGGAAACGAGTAATACATACTAAATATGTACTTCTAAAAACTATCGACATGAGATTTTATAGAGCATGTACGGATCCCTCATTCCATACTCAGCCACTATTTGGATCGTGGGTTCTCGAGTTGGCAGGTTCAAAATTGGGCCTCTGTTCTTCCCTTCCCTACAAATAGCACCCACATTTCCGCGATATACAAATTGACAAGCAGACTTACGGGCTATTTGAATTTTAAGGGCCTCATGTTGATGTGATAGCACAATTGGACTTGGGCCAGTTTATATTCATTTATTACAATATCAAACGGGGAAGCGGTCGATCGGGCTGGTGATGTAAAAGTAAGTGACATTAGAAGTCGTGAATCCGCTAACTTCCGCACCTAGAATTTTTTTGAAAAATGAGTAATACATACTAAGTATGTACTCTTATAACGTATGGACATGAAATTTTTATAGATGATGTACGGATCCCCCATTCCATACTTGGCCACTTTTTGGATTGCGGGTTCTCGGGCTGAAAATTGAGCTTCTATTGTTTCGCGCCCTACAAATAGCACCCATAATTCCACGATATACAAATTGACAAGAGGACCTGTGGATTGGTTGGCTCAACATTGCACTTCTATTGTTCTGTGTCTTCCAAATAACACTCAGAGTTCCACGATATACAAATTGACAGACGGACACCAGGGTTGGCGGGTTCAAGATTGCCATTGTTTACAGATGGTAATCCCTATCAACTATCTAACATGATCTAAAAACATTATTTTCAATACTAAATGATTAATATTAAATATTGATATTGCACAATTTAATTAGACAAGAAAGTTTGTACAATTTGGTTGAGCTAGTGATATAAAAGTAAGTGGAAATCTAAACACGTGCATCTGCCAACTTCTACGCCTAGAAATTTTTCGAGAAATGAGAAATACATAGTAAACATGTACTTTTATAAAGTATGGACATGAGATTTTATAGAACATGGACAGATCCTTCATTCCATACTTAGCCACTTTTTGGATCGCAGGTTCTCGAGCTGGCGGGCTCAAAATTGATCCTCTGTTGTTCTGTGTCCTACAAATAGCACCCAGAGTTCCGTGATATACAAATTGACAAGCAGACTTGCAAGCTCTTTGGTTGAAAATTGGGCCTCTATTGTTTCGCGCCCTACAAATAGCACCCACAATTCCGCGATATACAAATTGACAAGCGGACCTGTGAGTTGGTTGGCTCAACATTGCACTTCTATTGTTTCATGTCCTCCAAACAACACTCGGAGTTCCGCGATATACATATTGACAGATGGACTCAAGGGCTAGCGGGTTCAAGATTGCCATTGTTTATGGATGGTAATCCCTATCAACTATCTAACATGATCTAAAACCATTATTTTCAATATTAAATGATTAATATTAAATATTGATATTGCACAATTTAATTAGACAACAAAGTTTGTACAATTTGGTTGGGCTAGTGATATAAAAGTAATTGGAAATCTGAACACGTGCATCCGCCAACTTCCACACCTAGAAATTGTCTGAGAAACGGGCAATACATAGTAAACATGTACTTTTGTAAAGTATGGACATGATATTTTATAGAGCATGGAAAGATCCTTCATTCCATACTTAGCCACTTTTTGGATCGCAGGTTCTCGGGCTAACAGGCTCAAAATTGAGCCTCTATTGTTCCATGTCCTACAAATAGCACCCAGAGTTTCATGATATACAAATTGACATGCGGACTTGCGGGCTCTCTGGCTCAACATTGCACTTCTATTGTTTTGTGTCCTCCAAACAACACTTGGAGTTCCGTGACATACAAATTGACAGAAGGAATCTAGGACTGGGGGGCTCAAGATTGCGATTGTTTACAGATGGTCATCCTATCTAACATTATCTAAAAACATTGTTTTCAAATACTAAATTATTAATATTAAATTTTGATATTGTACAATTGAATTACATAAAATTATCAAAGGATGTTAAATTGCTTATTTTAAAAAAAATGAAGGAAACAAAATAAAGTTTTTTAAAATTCTATCACCGCAAGAATAACAATGACCAACGAACAATACATAGTAAACATGTACTTTTATAAAGTATGGACATGAGATTTTATAGAGCATGTACGGATCCTTCATTCCATACTTAGCCACTTTTTGGATCACGGGTTCTCGGGCTGGCGGGCTCAAAATTGAGCCTCTATTGTTCCATGTCCTACAAATAGCACCCAGAGTTCCGTGATATACAAATTGACAGGAAGACTTGCAGGCTCTCTGGCTCAACATTGCACTTATATTGTCCCGTGTCCTCCAAACAATACTCGAACTTCCGTGATATACAAATTGACAGAAGGACTCCAGGACTGACGGGCTCAAGATTGCGATTGTTTACGGATGGTCATCCTATCTAACATTATCTAAAAAAATTATTTTCAAATATTAAATTATTAATATTAAATATTGATATTGTACAATTGAATTACATAGAATTATCAAAGGATGTTAAATCGCTTATTTTAAAAAAAAAGAAGGAAACAAAAGATTTTTTTTTTAAATTCTATCACCGCAAGCATAACAATGAACAATTTGAATTTTAAGGGCCTCTTGTTGATATGATAGCACAATTTCACTTCGCACAGTATATATTCGTTGATTTCAAATTATCAAGGAGATTAATTTTACCAAGTTCATCGATTAAGAAAAAAATGCTAAAACAACGACCAATTTGAATTTTAAGGGCCTCTTGTTGATATGATAGCACAATTGCACTTCGCACAGTATATATTCATTGATTTCTAATTATTCCAGGAGATTAATTTTACCAAGTTCATCGATTAAGGAAAAATGTTAAAACAAGCCACATACTACATATGCGTCACAACGCCATAGAAATTATCAGGCGGATTTGCAGGCTAGCTAGCTAAAAAATTCAATTCTATTATTCTGTGTCCTCCAAACAACAGTCGGAGTTCCACAATATATAAATTGACAGATGAAGCACACAACCAAGAACCAACTAAACTTCAAATATGCCGCAAGCACGTTCCCACAAGGTTCCATAGAGTAGGACACATCGACCTTTGCATCAAACAATTTGATATACAAAGAAAAGACGTCGCTGCATTTGTTTTCTCTTGCATATGGTATATGTTCCCAGTAGAAAATAACCAGGGCCATGGGATATATGGGGTTTGCTACCATGCTTCCCATTTTTTGGACCGAACAATCCTATGCGCATGCAATCCCAAGTAGTCGAGTCCGACAAACATTCATCTGGATGTTGAAGAAATATTATAGAGGCACATGAGGTATTTTCGTTTCTTTCCAAAGTTTGATGTATATATCTATTTTTCCCTTCTTCAGCTGATATGAAAAATTGCATTGACCTCATTTAAGGTGAATTTGTTGTGTATCCGAAGGTCCTGCAGCATGTAGACACTGCTTGCCTTTTTCTGTAGATACGTTTCCTACGACAATTTTTCCAACTTAGGAATCACATTTTGTAACATAGGTTTCATAACCATACAATGCATGGTTGTGTTGCCCATGTTTTGGATGGCAGCATTGATGCAATGTCCATATATATATGGACATTTTTCACCACATTGCAAACAATCAATCGTATCATCACTTATCAAAGAGGAGGCAGAAGCATGAGAGATGCATTTCACACATACAGGTTCAAAGGGGGTCGAGTACACATTGGTTGCAACTAAAACACCTTCAACCTGGGAATGAGGGCATAAGAATTAATACATTGAACAATATAATACACAACTGCACCCCCCCCCTCCCCTTAAAAAAATAAAAATAAAATAAAACAGGCCGCATAAATTTGTTGAAGGCTATTTGTATAAGCAAAGTGAGGATGATTTTGTGGATGTATACGCACAACAGTTGTATAGCTAGCTAGTTTCTTCAGATCCTGTACTATATATGCTCACAACTCTGTTACAAATGTTAACTATGTTGTATGAAATATCCTTTCTCTAACATCCCTTTTCTTTTTTATATTTTTGAAGAGCACACATGGAATATTCCCTTTATGCAATTGCTACTCCATTGATGAAAACAAATTTGAATACGTATCGAACAATTGCAACTGCAACATGGAATAGTGAAATATTCGTGTAACTTACCTAAGATACATGCACATGCGAAAGTAAAGGACAAAACTGAATATGGAAAGTGGTACCATTGCCTTGTCGTTGTCTGACTCTCCATCCTTTATATGGAGAATGTGTTGCAAGCCAATTTTTCTCGCCAGTGTGACAGTTGTGCCAATCGTTATGATTGGGTAAATATCAGTGCTCTGTGTAAGTTGACTGATAGTCAAGTCCAGGACGAAACGATATTCTGAACAAACAGTGGAATTTTTTTCCACAATACTTGTTTCGTTGAGCAAAATAATTCGATCACAATCACCACAGTCATATACTATTTTGGGCAATATATTAAAATTTGTAACGGATATCCCATTACCTGACAATATATTTTCTGCATGTTTCTGGACAAGTTGTGGAGGAATAGTCAGTGTCACTGTCATCATGGCCTCCTTGTCTGTCATGTTAGCATGGATAATGGATCTACTTTTGTTTGCCTTGTCCAAGTAGGTGCTATAGACGACCATTATGTCCCCGACGAACACTTATCCAGTTCAACGATTGTTCAAGCCCTCCATTGATAGTACTTTGGATGTTACAACTCTAGACCTGGTGACAATTTTTGAATAAGAAAACTAAAGTGAATGGTAGTGTGCATTTTTTTTTTTTTGTATTCTTCTTTAACTGGCATAAATCTATAAGTACACACATAGCTTCGATGAACTATGGAGCCAGAGTTTTGCAACCACAACTCTTAGTCTGCGGAACATGCGGCATGTTCGGCGTCTCACTTGTACTTGTTGATACTTCTTGTGAACTGCAAACCATGTATTTCATATGACATCAACATATTCACCATGCCATAGATGAATATATAGTCGAGGATATTTTTTTGGTAAACATAGTAAGAGAAGAGCGTATGCATATTTACCTTTGGCCTTGTCGGTCTGTTGATGTCTGGGATGACTGACTTCTCATGCCCATGTCACTAGTCCAACTTTTTTTGATGCAAGCATGTGTAGATGAACATCAGGACTAAACAAGCATATGCATTGTATACTGTCCATCAGAAGGACTAAATAACTGTAAAATTGTATGTATCTGATTTTTTTAACTGGAAAAATGTTTAACAATAAACAACGCTGAAGGTGGGGCACCACGACAAATCTGTATATCACGGACCCTCGAAAGCCAGGGGAGCAATCTTGAACCTGCTAGCCTGGCACCTACAATCGACAAAGTGGGTAACTATGGAATAAGGTAGAAGCGTGACCATAGATGTGAAACCGTTAGTTCGTCAACTGGTGCACCAAGGCATTTCCGGAAAGAATAGTAAGCAAATGAATTAGAAAACAAAAGGGATAATAGAAAATGGAAAAAGTAGAAATAGGGAGGGAAGAAAGGCCCATTGTTGCCAAGCCGTCATTTTCAAGTATAATATTATATGCCCCCACCCGGTTTGTATATTTAATTTACCACCATAGTTGGTATACCTTTTAGAAGATTGTACCACAAAACCCTCTGCTGTTGCACAAAACAATTCATCTTCCTATCCAATCAACCTAATTTTTCCAAGGTAGGAACGTCGAATATGAAATGGACATGAACGCAAGTTAGTATGAAGACATACATCTAAAAGAAAGAGAAATAGGTCTATTTACCCACCAAAGAGTCCATCGTCCTCTCCAACCATTCTGTTTGTTTAAATGCAACAATGCAACGAAATCACAACGGACATGAAGTAGGTTAGTATGCAGGAAGGCATGTAATGAAGATAGCTTATAATGAAGACATAGAAGTAAAAGAAAGAGAAACAGGGTTATTTACCCGCGAAAGAGCCCATCGTCATCTCCAGCCATTCTGTTTGTTTAAATGTAGCAATGCAGCGAAAACACAACGGACATGAAGCAGGTTAGTATGCAAGAAGGCATGTAATGAAGATAAGTTACCATGTAGGAAGGCACACAACATGTACATATAATAAACTAGGCGAACACAAATAAAGACAATATATGAAATACAAAACAACACAATATGAAATAACAATACAAGCATGCACCTTTCTATATCCTCTTCAACCGATGTAGTCAAGACTCCGTCGTTTTCTCCAGTTATTCTGTTTGTTTGAATGTGGGAACGCACAAAATACAATGAACTTGAATGGAAGCTGGTATGCACCAGAGAACAAGAAATATGTACATACAGTAAAAGAGACTCAACAAACAGTCTAAAAGATAGGAAGAAACATGAACCTTTGCGCTTCTCCATCCATAGATGTAAATGTGTAATTTTTTTCCCTGCCCAAAATATATTACAAGCCACAAGATATCACACAATTGCATGGTCGTAGCTAAACAATTTCTGGTTTTTTGTGGAAAATTATCTAGATATGCTTCCATTGATGGAAATACATGTTCTTTATCCTCTACACAGACTATTGTGCCCATGATACAAGATTTTGGTTTTCTGTGGCAAACTACCGAGACATGCTTCTAGACATCGAAATATAATCTTGCAGAATCTTTGTTGTACATATCATATCTCAAGTACAACACAAATTGTATTGTGCACACACCAGTCTGTGTAGAGGACAAAGAACATGTAATGTCATATGGGCACATCTGACCATACATGGTTTATAAATGTAGCCTGCATATGCTTTATTCTAAAAAAACTGTGGATATTGCAATTTCACATGTAATTCTCGAACAATTTTGCATGCAACTATTTTCTTTCATGCCAACACTGAAGCACCAACAAAATCTCACAAAAGAACAAATATCAACCTTAGTAGATAGAGAAAATAACACAACTGCATGTCGACTCGTGGGTGTAGGGGATGAACACCGTAAAGCACCCCAAAAACAACAATAATCCAAAAAAAAAAAAAAACAGCTCCAACCACCAACACTGGACCCCAACCCTGTAAGGCCGAATCAAACAAAGGAAAAAAACAAGCACCAAACCAGCGAGAAAGAACGAACAGGCCGAACTGCACCCCCAGGTCCACAAAGCATAAACTCAAGCCAAACAAACACAACCAGCAACCCACGAACCAACGAACCAACAAGAACCACCGAACCAATAAACAACATATGTATCTCCAATGATTATGAAACTGCAGCCGAAGCACAGAAGGAACCAGAAACATACGATGACTATGCCACTACAAATAAACAAACATTTTTACCTGCAAACTGCAAACACTGAACAAAAAACAAGGAATAAAAAATGAAACTATGGCATGGAAACTTACTTCGAAACGATGAAATGCAGAAGCATAGGTCGAATCGCAAATGAAACAACAACAAGAAGCAACCAACGAACCAACGAAGAAGAAGCACTCACCGAACCAGTAAACAATGTATGTAGCTTCAACAATGACGAAATTGCATTGCAAAGGTAGAAGAAGGATGAAACATACAATGCCTATTCAACTGGCAATGGACAACAACACTATGCAAAATCACTGCAACATTGTATGGAAAATTTGGAGGAAAAATGTACTCCGAGAAGCGTATTTAGATAAACATTTAAGGGTGTCAGGCTGTCTAAGGACCTCGTGGTATGCAAACATTTAAGCTGTCAGGCCCATTGGAGGACCTCGCGTCATGTAAACATTTAAGTTGTCAGGCCTATTGAAGCATCTAGAAAAAAGTGTCAATACATTTCAATACAAATACATGCAGCAAGGACGTTATAAACTTTGGAATTCTCAATCACTATAAATATTGGATATCAAAACATTTCAGTACAAATAAAAAATTAGGAATATATTCAGTTAGCAGAAAATGATAATACAAACATTCGAACTAATGCTAGCATTAATCCACCTTCAAGCAATACATAGGAAAAATATATTATTCAAAAAGACTGTATACGGTAAAAAGTTTGGATATGTTGCCATATAAAACATTGAGAATAGCGAAGCCGACAATAAGACCTCCAATCTCTTATCCAATCAGATCAATACATATATGGTACTTTTTATTATATAAAAATATATGTTTTTAATTCCCTAGCTCCAACAATAGGTATTATGCAAATATTTTTGGTCAAAGGACAAACTAATATGTAGTCAACGAATTATCGATCGTTATAGTCCCTCTATGCCTACGACATGGACTAATAATAAGAGTGATTAAATGTATGTTAATTTTTCATTTTATTGTTTCACTTTAATAATGGTATATTTTCATTTTTCATTTTATTGTTTCACTTTAATAATGGTATATTTTCATTTTTCATTTATATTTTTTTGATATGTCAGATATGAAGGTCTCCATCTATTATAAATGTACATTTTTATTCATTATTATAATAAAAAAATGGTTCGATCATAAATATTAAAAGTGATGATGAAGATGATGATTATAGTTGAGACTAACTTTAGATTATAGAATTTATAAGATTCATTTTTAGGTGGATTTTTATGGGTTGATAAGTTAGGGAGTTTGTTTTACATTAAGTGTTTTTTATCATTTATTTTATTTTTCTCACAGTTTTCTTTTTATTTTTGCAATATTAATTTTCTTTCTTGTATTGGCAATAATCAAAAGATAGTTTTGATCGGGTTCATTATTTCTTTATAGTATATGTGTGTAGGTTTTCATAGTCAGTCATAATATTTTTTAAACTTTTTTGTTTCCCTGGTGATGAATGGAGTGTCCACTCTAAACATTGGACATTTCATAAACTTATACATAGTTCACATAAAAAAAAATTAAACACATTTTTTTTTTATAGTAATTCAAGTTTATTTTAAAATACATAAAAATGATCATATATAATCTATGGATGATAGTTGGAGTGTTCACTCTAAATATTATTTTTGACACCCCAACCATCCATAATAAGTTTATGTGTTACAAAGAAAATTGATAATATTATTTTTGACATTAAACCTATCCATCAATTACCAAAAATTTAAAATAATACATAGAATAAATACAAGTAATATAAAATCTTAAAACTTTATCTAACTTATAAAACTAAAACATAAATGAAAAAAAATCAATTTTTAATACAACCATTAAAAATAAATTTAATTAATATAAAAATAAAACCTAAATAAAAAATAACACTTCTTAATACAACCATTAAAATTAAACTTAATTAATAAAATATATCTTTATATTAAAATTAATATAAAAAAATCTCAAAACAAAAATATTCATATAACACTTTATAAATATTTAAAACATCATACACATAACCATCCTACCAAAACCAAAGTACCTACCAAGTATAACACTGAAACTGCCCTCAAGATAAAGAAAAACCGCCCTCCAAGATATTACTAACCAAATGAAAGAGAATTATACCAGCTCTTATGGCTCTCTTACGTAAGGTCTTAATCTTAATTGAGCTACCATAAAAGGATTGATTGTGAACGGTCTTACATGGGAGGTTATAACTCACCTTCATTTGGCTCATGTAAATATAAATTTTTTATTTCCAAGTCACCACTTACGTTTTGCTCATGTAAATTATTATTTAAACATGTAAAATAGTAATTAAAGATAAAATTTTCATTTCCAAGTCACCACTTACATGAAATGAGGTGGATGTGTTGATTGGTTGTTCGTTGTTACCAAATAATTGGGTGTTCATTTATAATCATAGCACGTACACACTTCCACATGTATCCACTATCGTTCGACATTTGAAAACCAAAAAATTGGCCTGTCCCACATTCACTTGAGTATTTGTGGGATTTTTCTTTTCGATAAATTTAATCTTAGTCGCTGCGAAAGGCAAATGCTAACACCCTCCCATCTCTGTATCCGCTCGCCATTGGGAAGCCCTAAATATCTAACATGGGGCAAGCCAGATAAGTCACGTCAACTTGGGTGCCACCGACCCACCCAATGGAATGCTCTCCCTCAACACTCGCTCCTGGACACCCACGAGCAACTTCCCGTTGCTCAGCGGTAGGAACGATGTCACCTTATGGATGTAAATCTCTTCAAGAACATGGCCGTCACGTGGCTAGTCGACTATAGTTCAAGTTCCCGATAATGTCACCCGATGATTATTCTTTGTAACTAATTAATATGGTAGCTGAAGTAAGCTCTAGAAGACTGTACATAATTGACTTTGACTTTGTATGTATTCATGTTTTGTGAATAATGAGATTGGATTTTTGGGTTGATTATTTGAGTTGTAATTCATTCTTGTGTGGTTATTTATTTCTCTATACAATTAATGTGGTACTTGAAGGAGAGGAGCCAACATATTGATTTTGTATATATCTTTATTGTGAATAATGAGATCAGATTTTTTAGGTTGATCATTATTTATATGATTATTTGTGGATCTATACAACGTTGTATAACTGTAATTTATTTGTCTTCCTTTTTATCAAACAAAAAAAAGATGTTCATGGATGAATGAACCTGTAATTGTTGGAGCATGCCCCTTGAGATTGGCTACAAATGCATGTTTGAAAGAACAAGAAGTCCCTACTATTATATTGGAGAAGGTCGACTACATAACCTCTTTGTGTCAACGAAGGACTTACAACCAACTCAAGCTCCACCTTCCCAAGCAGTTCTGTGAGCTGTCAAGGATGCCATTCCTCGATGACTTCCCAACATAGTACTTGGAGTCTATGCAAGGAGATTATAACTCAGTCCTAACAATGTGTGTGTTCATTCCGCGAAATATGATGAGACATGTGGGTTGTGAAGAGTTAGTATTGTTAACATGAGTTACCTAAAAGGGTTGGGTGTTCTTGAAGCTGAGTATATTTGTCGTTGGTTGATAGTCACCACCTGAGAGAATGCAGTTTGTTGGCTCTCGACCAAGTTTTGAGGAATACTTGGTCATAGTTGACCGTTTGGTACTTCGACTGCCTGTCGAAGATGGAGTGCATAGCGAAGCGGAGATCAAGGGATCTCGCCACCTTTTGTGGAACCTTTTTGGGATTTTTTGGGAATATTGTAACGGGAAAGGGATGTCGGCCCTTGTTTAGGCCTTTTTCTATGTATAAATAGAGGTCTAGGCCATGTAAGAAGAGAAGCCCTGTCTAGTCAATGGCTTAGTGCATAAGTTGGATCTATGTGATCAGAAGTCTGTGTGACTGTAAGAGCTCTATGCATGCTGTAATAAGTGTTGAGTGCACAGAGTGTGAGAAGGCTTAGTGCTTGGATCTACCCAGGGAAAGAGGATCTAGCGAGCTGCGTAGATCTCTTGTCCTATGCGGGGTTGGATCTTGAAGGCTTGGTGCTAGTAGCGGGATCTATGTGATCAAGTATCGTAAGGCTTTGTGCATTTTGTGTAAGACTTGCGGAGTTGAGTGCAAGTCTCTGTGAGAGACTGTAGAAGGCTTTGTGCCGAGTGCAAGCAAGAGGGATCTAGTGAGTTGCACAGATCCTCCGTCCCATGCGAAGTAAGGGTCATTGAAGCTCCGTGCTGTAACTACTTGACCAAGATAATATAAAGAAGACTTTGTGGACGTAGCCCCAGGGTGGGGGTGAACCATGGTAACTCTGTGTATTGTGCTGATGTGCTTGTCTCTCTCTTGCTAAGTGCTCTGATATGTTTAGATAGATCTATTGATGCTTTGTGCTTATGAGATATGAATGCATGCTAGATATGATACATAAGATGCTAAGTGCTTAATCTATTGAGTATAACATGTTTATCATTGCTAAGTGCTAGATCTAAGTAATTACTGCGGTGCTCTGTGCTTTCTGCGAAGTGTATTAATGAATGTATGTTAGGAAATCACTGATGTTAAGCATGCTGTAAGCAAGATAATCACGGATCTGTGTCCCAGCTAAGGTTGTAGACACCTGAGTCCTGCAACCACCCTTGCCTCTACCTCGGGTGAGACTTCATTTGCTTCGCAGGTGTTGCCGAAAGGGCCGGTAGTTAGGGATTTGTTGGTGCGCTCTTGAGCATTGAACCCTGGGTCTGCCCCTATGCCAACAAATGGTTCCATTGCCGAGACTTGGAACTGTGATTGCTGGGAACTGAAGAAGAAGAAGCTTTGTAAGAAATAAGCTATGTGCGTAGATCTGTTGCCCTAGTGTGCAGTGTTCTGTTTGACTTGTGAAGCTTTGTGACAAGAAAGAAAGGTCAGATCTGAAGAAGAGAGGTCATATCTGAAGAAAAAAAAGTCACATCTGCAAAGAAAGAGGTCAAATCTGCAAGAAAAAGGTAAGATCTGTAAGCTCTGTGCTTTGATAAAGGTAAGAATAGTTAAAAGTCTTAGATTTGGAAGATTTGTGCTCTGTAGAAGTAAGATAAGTGAAATTTTTTGTTTCTAAAGCATGGATCTAGGTATGTTTGATAGATTCTATCATAGCTTCAAAACTAGGACATTAATAGATGAAAGAAAGTTTGATATGAATAGATCTGATAAGTATAGTGATAGATATGTTATACCTATGCATAGAAAGAATTTTGGGACTAACGAATGGATGCAGGATCCTAGAAAGAAATTTTTGCAGGCTAATTGTTATGATCCTAGCACATAGTCCATGAAAAGTTGGGGATCATTGAAGAGAAAGAGAGGATTAACTCTTTGTTACAATTGCAGAAGGCCCAAACATCTTGCTAAGGAATGCCCTGGGCGAAGACCCAGTTGTCTTTGTTGTAAGGATATGGACCATGAAGTACTGGATTGCCCTAGAATGATTGCCATACTTGAAAAGCTGAATATAGAGCAAGAAGGAGATCAAGAGACTCGGATTATAGAGGAACCCCAGAAAAAATCAGAGAAAGTATTGATGAAAATGCAAGAAACCCTTAATGATCACAGAGACCTCAGCTTATTAGAAATCTTCAAGAAGAAAGAACATATCAAAGTGAGAATAGGAGGCTTCGACATTGACTGTGTTTTGGATGAAGAAACACCAGTAAACATTATGACAGAAGGAACCTGGAAAGTTATAGGAAGACCTGACATGACTCCTTCATTAGGAGGAATAGGGTTATTTAAAGGAAAGATGGTAAACCTATGTGGAAATCTCACTCAGATATCTATGAATGCTCATGGAGCTTCGACAGAAGATGATTTTGAGATTGTTAAGTTCGTGGAGGACAATGCCCCATTTACTATGTTACTTGGTAAACCTTGGATTGAGAAAGATCAAGCCAGAAAATAGGAAGCAGAAAATGACCTAGAACAACAGAGACAAGAGTTAAGAGACTTCATGACTAGAAGGATCGCGCAGTTGATTGAAGAATGAGAGAATAGATCAAGGGTTCTTGACCCTAGGAACTTGGATGATGAAATTGACAGAATGCTAGAAGAACCACAGAGGACTGAAAAATATGTTGAACAAGTAATACCTGTGGATCTGAAGAAAGAATCTCAGCACTGCAAAGTTACCATGCCAAGAGAAGAAAAGAATCAGAATGAAAAAAGGATGACCAAGATGAAGCTCACTGGGAAGAAGGCTAGAAAACTCATGAAGAAGAAAGCGAAGTTGGAGAAATTACAGAACATTCCAGAAGAAACCCCATAGAAGGAAAACATGCAGAATTTGAGCTTCGCCGGGATAGCAGAACAATGACATATGGCACTTTGCCATGTTGAAGTAATATAACTATTAGAAGACGATATACCCATTCCTCTAATGGCCCGAACGACTCGGAAGAAAGTTATGACCTGTTAACTGACCATTTGACTATGCCATAACAGACAGATCAAGAGTTAATGGACCCTCCTATCCATTGCAAGCAGTCCGTTACAACTTTACTTATTCTGTCGCGCCATCCCTGGAAGACACTTTTTCCAATTGAGAACTTGAGCTCACAGAATACCCGCATTATGGAATAGTGACTACCCCACTTTGCTCTCTACTCGATTACGGTACCTTGATCCCATTGACAACCTGATAAAGTGATCCTAAGATTACATGTCCGACGAGCTTAGCGAAACAAAATAATCGATGAGAGAAGTACTTGCTAGATTAAGAACCGAAAGAGTTATGTTGAAAAGAGGAATGTCCACTGGACTCCAAGCCTCGTCGTCAAGAGGAGTAGCAGCTTCTCCATCCACTGCTCGAGCTGGACCATCCCGACAGACCGCCGAGAAATGTACTAAACATAGAGATGACATTGCGAATGCCAAATTGATCCCGAGCATCTTGCCCTCTTACATACCTCCTATGAAAGGTGAAATCAATCGTGACAGTGTGCCCCGAGATTAAGACTATCCTATGATCACTGCGTACCAACGAAGGGTGTGCACGTAGTTCGCACTGAGTAGACTAAGCTCGCAACATTGAAGTTTTGCGACTTCAACCTTGGTGACCGGAAAGCCTACAATATGCTTGTCCTGCACAAGTATCTGACGATGACAAAGGGGAAGAATTCCAAGATCGTCCCTCAGTAATGGACGATGAACCTCGTGTAGTCCACCTTACTTAATGTAATGAAGATTCCACACTTTGGCAGGCACCAGGAGGTGAACGCTTGCGTAAAATTTCAACTAGCGAGCTACCATGGAGGATATCTCAGGTTGAATTGGCGTATAACAATTGATCCGGCGTTGATTAATCAGATCACCAGGCTGAGCATACAGGGCCTTGACTCGCAAAAATATTACCCTAGAAAAACCGCGGATCACTCTCTTTCACAGAAGATTAAAGAGGCCTATGAAAATGTTGAAAAAGGCGCGCGAGGTTACAAGGTAACTTCTATTGACAGTGGCGCAGTGCGCCTCACCTATCAGATGATCACAGGAAAGTTAGTCCACAAGAACAGACTTATGCAAGTATCTGGGTTTGTAGTTGATCTCGTAGGAAATGTGTAGAAGGAGTCCAAATGAACTGGTCGAAGTACTTAGCGGATCAACTCGAATTGGATTGCAGAGAAGCACAAGACCAAGGATATGAGTTCCACTTCAGCTGGCTTCTCATCCTGATCACCTTCATAGCATGGGAGATGTCGAAGGATGTCGTTTTTCCTTAAACCCTACCGTTTGAACCATTGGCTGCGAATTTCAGTACATTATGGTACACGACAGATATGAACATGCAATGGCAGTCGAATACCCTCTTTCTCAAATACTACATCCAGTTGAAGACTGCAATACAAGATACACCTCGCATTACTCCCAACACACTCCACAGATTTAGACCCTTAATGAAGTTTAGCGCGGACCGCCACTTCATATACCTAACTCCACGCATTGATGAGCACCAGGAACACCTGCAGTCCTATTATAAACTGACAGAAGAAGACCTTGAAGAGATCACCAAGAAATGGTCGGCGGACCTCCTCGTTGTAGTAGATCTAGTGGATATTTCAGATATCAACAACCCAGAAGCTGTGCACGACACACCTGGGCCCAGTAAGACAAAGAAGACAAAGAAGACAAAGGAGACAAAGAAAACTGAAGAGGTTCAAGATGTGGATAGCCACTCTGTAAGGAAAACTTCCATCACACCGGATAAAGAAGTTAATGATGAAGAACTAGAAGAAGGTGAACAACAACCAAAAGATGAAGTCGAAGTTCTAAAGAAAAGAAAAGGGTCACCTTCGAAGTCTTCCGTTAAGAAGAAATCCAAAGCGACCATGACCAAGATGAAGACCACACTCAATCCAGATGAATTCAACTTTCTCCTCGCAACTTTGAATGAAGCTATAGAAGAGATCACAAAAAAGCAGGAGGCCAAGCAAGAAACGATGTACAACAGAATTGAAATCGAGCTCCGAGGAGTGTAACGATCACTTCAGTCTAGCCGCGCAACACCTATGACGCCTCTTCTAGAAGGAACAATAGAAGAGGGAGATGAATCAATTCAACTCCATAAGATCGCCGACATAGTTGAAGTTCATCTTCAGAACGCAGAAGAAACAACAACGCAGGTTACACATGACCTACAGAAAGAAAAGGAGGAAATCATAGAGCAGCACTGAGCTGCGCAACAAGAGAAGGATGCCATCCTAGTGAAATTTGAAGAAGACAGAGCGAAAATCTAGAAAGAAAAGGAGGAGTTGCTCGCGAAGCATGTCGGGATCGAAGAAGCAGTCAACAGATCATTTCTCTCTGTGACTGGCTTAGAACATAAGGCATAAGAACCCATAGAACGCCAAGTAATGAAGCTTGCTGAAGTCATTTAGCAACTGCAACAAAGAGTAGTAGAACTAGAGCTCCAAGCTATACCGAGTACTCCACAAGAAGAACGTGACCAATGAGAAGTGAATGCCCGAAGTACAGTAGAAAGGATTAAGGCACTCACTAAAGAATGTAAGAAATTAAGTAGTAGAAGTGCGCAGATACATGAGAACCTATCCGAGAACCCTGAATTGCATAAATTGGAGTCACAACTCCAGGAGGCGAAGTACCAAGCCGAGAAGTTACAGGTACAGCTGAAAGCCCTATCGACCATAGAGAAAATGAAGAGGTCCCATGAATAATGCATCGTGTAGCAACAGATTCATACGATCCAAAACAAGGTCATGGAAGTGATGCAACAACTTCAACCTTTGCAGGATAGGGCATGTCAACTATTCTTGGAGATGGAGAGCTAAGGGACAGACCTGGAACAGGTCGTGAACACAACAAAGTAGTGCTTAGAAGGACCAGTTAGTAACACACTCATTCAGGAGTTTGCTGAGCAAGAAGCAGTAGCAAAGAAACAGGTCGAAGCAGCTCGAGCAAAGTTCGAGGCCTTCGAGGTAGAGTTACCCAGAGAAGAGTGACTCGGGACGAGTCACAGGTGAGTGTTGGGGGCTTGTTGGACCTCGACCAAGTTTTGAGGAATACTTGGCCATAGTTGACCGTTTGGTACTTCGACTGCCTATCAAAGATGGAGTGCATAGCGAAGCGGAGATCACAAGATCTCACCACCTTTTGTGGAACCTTTTTGGGTTTTTTTGGGAATATTGTAATGGGAAAGGGATGTCGGCTCTTGTTTAGGCCTTTTTCTATGTATAAATCGAGGTCTAGGCCATGTAAGAAGAGAGGCCCTGTCTAGTCAATGGCTTATTGCATAAGTTGGATCTATGTGATCAGAAGTCTGTGTGATTGTAAGAGCTCTATGCATGCTGTAATAAGTGTTGAGTGAACAGAGTGTGAGAAGGCTTAGTGCTTGGATCTACCCAGGGAAATAGGATCTAGTGAGCTGTGTAGATCTCTTGTCCTATGTGGGGTAGGATATTTAAGGCTTAGTGCTAGTAGCAGGATCTGTGTGATCAAGTATCGTAAGGCTCTGTGCATTTTGTGTAAGACTTGCGGAGCTGAGTGCAAGTTTTTGCGAGAGACTATAGAAGGCTTTGTGTTGAGTGTAAGCAAGAGGGATCTAGAGAGCTACGCAGATCCTCTGTCCCGTGCGAGGTAAGGGTCATTGAAGCTCCGTGTTGTAACTTCTTGACCAAGATAATATAAATAAGACTTTGTGGACGTAGCCCCAGGGTGGGGGTGAACCACGGTAATTCTGTGTATTGTGTTGATGTGCTTGTCTCTCTCTTGCTAAGTGCTCTGATATGTTTAGATAGATCTATTGATGCTTTGTGCTTATGAGATATGAATCCATGCTAGATATGATACATAAGATGCTAAGTTCTTAATCTATTGAGTATAACCTGTTTATCATTGCTAAGTGCTAGATCTGAGTAATTACTGTGGTGCTCTGTGCTTTTTGCGAAGTGTATTAATGAATGTATGTTAGGAAATAACTAATGCTAAGTGCGCTGTAAGCAAGATAATCATAGATCTGTGTCCCATCTAAGGTTGCAGACACCCGAGTCCTGCAACCACCCTTGCCTCTACCTCGGGTGAGACTTCATCTACTTCGCAGGTGTTTCTGAAAGGGCCGGTAGTTAGGGCTTTGTTGGTGCGCTCTTGAGCATTGATCCCTGGGTCTGCCCCTATGCCAACACAGTTCTTGTAATTCCTGATATCATTGGAAAGGAAAAATTTAATGGGAAGATCATTCATGCATGTTCTTACAAAAATGGTGCGGGCTATGAAGGGAAGATTGTGCCTGTGGTTGGATGTTATAACATCGGAATGGAAGTCATCCTCAATCTTTCTAATCACAACGCCAAACCTTAAATGGTAGCATGCAATGATGTAAGTTCGATTAATAATTCTTATAATCAAAATTTGACTCTGGTATATTTTTTCATTTTTATGATTCCAGAGTATGTGGGATTTACATCATTAGTAAGATAAGGGTTTTCTGATTTTTTTGTAATTTGTAGGTGCATGTGCTTGGGATTTAAATCATTAGTAAGATAAGGGGTTTCTGATTTTTGTGCAATTTGCAGGTGCATGTGCTTCCACAAGAAATGTTGGGAAATTCCACTATTGGCATAGCGATGGCGTTGATGAAGTGGTTGCAACCACTATGGTTAGTGGATCGCTTCCTCTTGTTGATTGCTTGGACAACTCTCATCGATACTAATCAATATGGTCTCAAAAGATGAATATGGGGCCACTAGAGATGAAGAACGTCACGGGGAAAATTCTAGTTCTAGATGTGGGAGCACTGGAAAAGATAAGGAGTGGTCATATCAATGTCTTACATCCCATGGTGCCAAGCTCATTAATGGCAAAGAAATGGAGTTCAATGTTGTTATTTGGGTGACTGAATACGAAAGCAATGTTCCTTCTTGGTGTAATATTCCAGATATATAAAGTATGCAGAACATAAATAAATATCTAGAAATGGCAGATGAACAAAAATATAACTAGAAAAACACCACAATAATACCGAAATGATACCAGAATAATACTAGAAAGAGCACTTTGATTACTGAAAGCAATGTTCACCTGCCTCTTCGAGGGGGCAACCTCCAGCAGAGCAGAGCTCTATTACAATAATATCCAAGACAAAATTGATCATACCCTCAACTCCTATTTATAATAAATATGTCTATCAAAAGAACCATCTAGAGGAAGATCCTTCTAGAAGCAAAAACTTCTATTAAGTCTTCTTACATTGGACTTATTCTTCCTTATTTCTAGGCCTTATTAATATTGACCTTTATTACATGGAAATATATTATTCTACCTATGCGAGGGGTTAGGTCCCTAACATGTCCTCCCCCTTAAAAAAAACCTTGTCCTAAAGTCTTGAGATGGGGAAATTGCTACAAAATGGTAGCTGGTTCCCAAGTGGCATCTGTAGGAGTTGTATCTTTCCACTGGACTAACACTTCCTTGATGGTTCGCTGATGCAGATGATGCTCACGCTGGTCCAAAAATGCGTGTGATTGTAGCCAAATGGAGCCTTCTTCTATTGATTAAGGTTCGTTGTCATTGATGTCAACCCTTGAAGAAATCCCGATAACACAAAGGGTGAACTCCAAAGTGGTCCCCTTATGGTGAAAGCCCTCACGGGAAGATGCTTTGCGGATTGAGTTATCCTAGAAGTATGGTTAGAGAACCTATGCTTATTTTTGGAATAATGAGATGAAGGTCAATGAGTTTGTTAGTGAAACTATCATACATGGATAGTGCTTCTCATTCCATTTTCAGTGGTATGTGGAACGTCACATAACTCCTCACAGTTAGAGAGTTATGGCCATAAGAAGTTGGAGAACCCAGGTTTGGGTAATGGACCCAAGTTTTTTTGATGGATAATGGTATGAGTTTTGATATATTTGCAGGTAATACTATTCTATATGGATAGTACATGTCATGCCATTTTTGGTGGTAAGTGGAACGTCACATAACTCCTCACAGTTTGAGAGTTATGGCCTTACGAATTTGGAGGACCCTCATATGTCATATAGAAGCCCCAAAAGGTCAAAGTAGTCAAAGAGGTTTAAGAGATTTTAGAAGGTAAATAATAAAGTGAAGTGATGAGTGTACTATAATTCAAAGTGAATAAAAAATAAATTATTTAAATAATAAATTTAATGGAGAAATTAGAAGTGGGTTAACCCTAAAATAAGGAAAGTGGGTAAAGTGACCTACAAGATGTTTTTAAGGAAGCTACTTGGAGAGTATAAATAAGAGGAAAGACTCTGTCATTTTAGATCACTCTTGAGAATATTGAATATCTATAGGTGTCTGAGGTAACCAAAGGATATCTAAGCCGAATTTCAGAAGGAAGGTGAAGAAAAGAAGACCAGAATTCAAGGGAGGATAAATTCTTTTGATGATGCTTTCTAAGGTATGTTATTTACAGGTCATCTCACCATTTTCACAATAACATTTTTTATAGAATTATTCATATCGTGAAATGGCTATTCCATTGAGGAAACATATCCAAGTATCTATAGTAAAAAAAATGAAGTTGTGGGTCGTTGTATTTTTGGAGTTACACTCTATGGAAAATAGGGTTTGTGGCTAGTCCTGAAACTAGTCTAAAACAGGTGTTTCAGGAAAAAATGCCATAACTTATTCATAACAGATCCAAATTAAGTAATAACAAATGTGTTGGTTAGAGTACAGTGTGTAGTATGTTTTTTAACATTTTCAGATCGATTCAACAAATATTCTGTGCGGGGCACACTCTACAAGGTCTCTCTATAGAATAAGACAAAATTCAGCAAGGTATGCCATTTTTATTATAACTCCGTTTCTAAGAGGTTCCAAGTAGTGACACCTAGAGGAATTGAATTAAACAAACTGAAGAACATTGTGTATTAGTTTCATATATTTATTCATTATAGGTACATAGCTATGATTATTTCAAGTTAGGGTTGTTGACTAATCCAAAACTAGTCATGTGAGACTAAATAAAAGTTTGATGAAAATGATAGTCTCTTGTTTTTAAATTTAAGGAAGGTTTGCAGGTATGTAATCATATACACCAGGTCTATTACAGAGTTACAAATCATATTTGGATGATGAAATTGAGGGATTTTGGTTAAGGTACATGTTGGGTACATGGTTGGGACAAGTAGTTGATGAGTTGGCACATGCATGAGGTGTATAGTTGATGATGATGGTACATATTGATGAATCATAGTTGATGAGTAGTTGACACATGATTGGTACATACTTGGTACATGGTTGGATGCACTTGTTTATGGTACATGTTGATTATAGGTTGTTTGGTACAGGTTGGTGCATGGTTGATGCACTTGTTTATGGTACAGGTTGATTACAGGTTGAGGTACAAGTTGATGCATGGTTGATGCACTTGTTTATGGTACAGGTTGATTACAGTTTGATGCATGGTTGATGCATGGTTCATGTTTATTAGTATAGGTTTACAACGGTATATCTCATAGTGATAGTGTGACAATGGTTCCATCATTCTGCTTCTACTTCAGGGAGGTTGGACGTGGAAAGGACAAGTGGTTGTAGCCAGAGAACATAGGGGGTCCTAACCTCCTTCTGGTTGTAGCCAGTGAATGTGGGAGTTGGAGCTTCCTTTAGGTTGTAGCTTGAGAAACAAGGGAGTTGGAGCCCCCTTCCAGTTGCAGCTGGAAAACAAAGGAAGTTGGTGCTTCCAATGAATGCAATTCTTCAAGACATATAAGAAAAAACATTATGTGGTTTTCTCCCGCTTTGGGTTTCCACGGTAAACACTGTTGCACTATGTATGTGTATGATTGTTCATTTGTTCATTTCTTATTTACTCTACAGTTATTGGATGATAATGCTACAATGACATAACACTTGGATTATATGGTTAACAAGGATTAAATTGCTCTATTACTGATTCACCCCCCTCTCAGTAATCCAACAATTGGTATCAGAGCAGGTTCCTTTAGAAATCAGTTTAACCACTGAAAGGTGGATCATGGAGAGAAACAACTTGTATAAAAATAGAATACCACAGTACAATGGACAAAAGTATGCATTTTGGAGCATAAGGATGAAAACATAGATACAAACACAGGGATTTGAAATTTGGCAATCAATTGTAGATGGATACACAACACCAGTAGTTCCGCCAACAAATGACAAAGCAGTGAAACTTGGTCAAAATAATTCCAAAGCCAAAAATGCACTTTTTGAATGGTCTTAGTGAAACGGTATTCACCAAAGTTGCACATTATAAATCTGCTAAAGAGATTTGGGACAAACTTCAAAATATTTATGAAGGAGATTCAAAATTCAAAGCAACAAAGCTTCAAACTTACAGAGGTCAATTCGAACAACTTAAGATGAAGGAAGATGAGAATATTGTAGCTTACTTTTTACGAGTTGATGAAATAGTAAATGCAATCATAGGATTGGGAGAAGAAATCAAAGAATCTATAATTGTTAACAAATTACTAAGATCTCGTCCTATGATATTTGACCCTAAGATATCAGCACTAGAAGAAAGATAAGATCTAAACTCAATAAGCATGGATGAATTACATGGAATCTTCACATCATATGAAATGAGAACTGAACATGAAAATCTAGATATAAAAGAAGCAGACTTCAAAGCATCCAAAAAGTCAAATCAAAAGGGAAGGCAAAAAGAAGAACATAGCGGCAACAATGACGCCTCGAAAGATGATGAAGAAGTGGCCAACTTTGTCAAAAGACTGAACAAGGGAACCGATGGTAGGTATAGAGGTAAGCTTCCTTTAATTTGTTTTAATTGTGATGGTATTGGTCATTTTTCTAACAAATGTCCTTATAAGAAAAAGATAAATGATGAAGGTTACTCAAAAGGAAAACAAACATATAAAGGCAAAAGAACCACAAAGAAAGTTTTCAAGAAAAGCGTATGCACCAAAAAAGACATCTCATGAGTCATCATCAGATGAAGATGAATTCAATGACAGTGAGACAAAAAGAGTTCCATTCATGGCAGTAGAAGACTAGATAAACAAGACTCCGAAGAAGAATATGAAGAAACCTAAGAAGAAAATGAAGAAGTCGAAGAATAAATTGAAGAGGCAGAAGTTGACTACCGAGAGGAATTAATGTGTGCCATAGAAGTTATCAGAAGATAAAAGAAGAAAAACAAGAAACTACAAGTAGAACTAGACAATAAAGAAGACACTCAAGAACTAGAACAAATGATCACAAATTTGAAGGTTCAAATAGAAGAAGATAAAAGAATTGAAGAATCACTCAAATAACAGCTAGAAGAAAAAGACAAGATCATTGGAAATTTGGAAGCAGAGATTGTCACATTAAGAAAGGATCTTCAAAAGAAAAATATGCAGAACAACTCAAAAGTTTTGGATGAAATTATCAATAGTAAAAAATCTCATTTTGACAAGTTCGGACTTGGATACAACCAGACAGAAAAATGATCAAGCTCCAAAACAACAGAGCAAGAAACATATCCAAAAATATATGCAGAAACAATCAAGGGGGATAGGAAGATCTATAAGGAATATTACAGGGACACTCCTCCACCGAGAAGAATCAGATTTCAGAATCAATAACCGACAGATAGGCCTTAGGAAGAAGAAGAATTTATAAGAGTACCACCTTTCAGAATATATTTAACTCCCAGGTATCAAACTATATTTTTTGGTTTATGTTATGCATGTAATAATTTTGGACATAAAGCTATGAATTGTAGAGCTAAAAAAAGGAACACAAACAACTTTGAAAGTCATACACAAAGGGGTTATCCAAGAAGGCCTAGTGAAACACAAAGAAGAAGTTACAAAATGTTTCTTACATTAATAAAGGAAAGAGATGGATCAGTCTCCTTCGGAAATGATGATTCAACTAAAATCATTGGAAAAGGCATAGTCAGAATTGGGAACAAGAATACAAAGGCAGAAAATATTCTACTAATAGAAGATATGAAACATAATCTTCTAAGTGTGAGTCAAATGTGTGACCAAGGTCATAAAGTTAATTTCGATTCACAAAAGTGCGAGATAAGAAAACAAGGTTAAGGAAAATTGATTACTATAGCTACACGAACTTCCAGCAACATATATGTGTTAAGTGAAATTGGAAATGAAAAGTGTTGTCTTGTAAAGGAAGATGAAAGTTGTCTATGGAACAGAAGAATGGGTCACATACATTTTGATAACCTTGTCAAATTCAACAAAAGAGAAGCAGTCAGAGAAATGCCCCAGATCACGAAACCAACCAACACTTTATGCAAGCATCATCAACAAGGAAAGCAAACAAAGACCAGGTTCAAATCAAAGGAATATTCAATGACAAGACCACTGTAAATTGTGCACATTGATCTAGTTGTACCAACTACACAAAAGGGTTTAAAATGTGAGAAACAATTTATGTTATTAGTTAATGATTATATAAGAATGACTGTAGTTTTATTTCTTAATAATAAGTCAGAATCTTTTGAAAACTTTAAGACGTACAAGGAAATGGTTGAAAATGAAATGGATTCAAAAATAAAATGCTTGAGATCTGATAATGGAGGAGAGTTCACTTCAAAGGAATTTATGGACTACAACAGTCATGGAATAAAAAGTCAATTCTCCGTTGCTAGGAAACATCGACAAAATGGAGTTGTTGAAAGAAATAACATGACATTATAGGAAATGGATCGAACAATTCTAATGGATTCCAAATTGATAGATATATTTTGGACACAGGAAGTGCATACAAAAGTTCACATTCAAAACAAAGTAATGCTCAGAAACAACACTGACAAAACTCCCTATGATCTATGGAAAGGATGTAAGGGTCCTAACCCACACATAGGTAGAAAAATATATTCGGATGTAATAAAGGTCAATATTAATAAGGCATTTCAATAAAATAGAATAAGGCGGATGTAAGAAGACTTAGTAGAATCTTCTGCTTCTAGAAAGATCTTCCTCTAGATGCTTCTTTTTAGTATAAATAGGAGTTGAGGGTATGAGAACCCTAGCTTTGATAATATTGTAATAGAGCTCTGCTCAACTGGAGGTTGCCCCCTCAAAGAGGCCCATGAACATTGCTTTCAGATTCAAAGTGCTATTTCTGTTATTATTCTCTTATCGTTTCAGTGTTATTGTGGTGAATGTTCTGGTTATATTGCTGTTATCTGCCATTACTAGCATTTTATTTCTGTTCTGCATACATTTTATATCGGGTATATTACAAGTGGTATTAGAGCACTTTCCTTGGTCGAAAGTGTGGGTTAAATTATTTTTCAGGGTAGAGACGTATTCTGATGTCTTTAAGCCACAAAGATCTGTCATTACGCACATAAACCCATAGTTGAGGGATTCACACATGCAGGAAATACAAGTGGTACTTAATCGCACATCTATTGGCCACCCTTGTAACCCCTGTTGGCACCGCTTTGAGTGGTAGCGCATCAGACAACACCTGTGTACAAATCATCCTAGATTACCTAAAGCCCTCTTTAGATAAACCGATCGACCGCCTGACTGCTATAGTGTCACCAAGAACAACACTCGGGAAGATACTCTCTAGTACCTGGGTAGTCGAGTAGTACGGATAAGGGTACGGTCTATCCTCCTTAGTTAGGGCCCTGAGATATTGGGTTGAGTACTACTGTTGGACCCCACATGTATATCAGAGAGCTATAGCACAAGGAAAACCCTTGTCTATAGAACCCTTGAATACCTAAACCTTGGGGACAAAAACATAAACAAATTAAAATAGACAAGATCTATTGTTGCGCAACTATGGTCGGGTTTCCAAGTAAATACACATTTCTTTCTAGTTAATCATTTGGGCATTTCCTCTCTACAATATTCTTCAGACCGGAGTATAACTCCGCAGGTGTAAAAAAAAAAAAAAAAAAGTCTGGAATTTTTTTCACCATTATTTGAGATCTATTCCATTGGATTCATCTCTTCTCCCTTATCACATTCATCCATATCATTTTTTGGAAAAATATTTGACCCCACCTGCCCCTTTTCAGTTCCCCCATCCTCATTGCCCATACCTGTAGCCAAGACTTGGAAGCTCGCTTCAACACCTTGCAATCTGGTCTCATTGAGACCCAAGAAGAAGTGAAACAACTCAGTGTGAATGTTGCCGCCATCAATACAACCATGCAGTCCTCAATGGAGGAAATCAAACAAGACCTCACCACCCATCTTGAATCAGTCTTTTCGACACTCTACACCAAACTGGATATCCCTATAGATAACCCTTCCTCTTCCTCACCTCCACATACTGAAGGTGACCACTCCTCTCATTCCCATAACTTTCAGAACCATCACTTTCAACGTGACCTATGCCTTCCATGGGTGGATTTGACCAAATTTGATGGCTCAGACCCCACTAGTTGGGTAACCCAAATGGAAAATTATTTCTCTTTATACGACATTACAAATGACTTGGCCAAACTTTGGTATGGTGTTCTCCATCTTGATCAAGAACGTTGGCAATGGTGGCAATGGAGAAAAAATTCTCGTCAAGGGTATATTGCTTGGACACACTTTGTGGCAAAGATTTATGAATGATTTGACACTAACACCAACCATTTGGGCCATTTGAAAAAGTTTAAACAATTAGCAATAGTGGAAGACTTTATAGCTTCCTTTGAGCACCTGAATTTTAGAACATAGGGCATGTCTGATGTCTTTTTCCGAGAGTGTTTTATCAGTGGCCTCAAGGATGAGATTCATGCCCATGTCTTCATGGCTTGGCCTCAGAGTTGGGTGGAGGCTACTAAAAGAGCTAAAGAAGCACAACAGGTTGTATCTTCTCAAAAACGAAAACCCTCCTTTATCCCTCGCCCTAAACCAGTAAATCCTACTACTCTCTCTGCTCCACTAAAGATCCAAAAATTGACCAGGGATGAAATGGATGAACGCCAAATCAAAGGCCTTTGTTATAACTGTGATGAAAAATATTTCCTGGGCCACAAGTGTAAAGAACAAAATCTTTTTATGGCCATCTCCGAGGATATTTCAGAAGAGGATGTAGAAACTCCCTTTGTGTCTAAGTCATATGAATCCACTGACATAACCCCTCCCTTAGACCCTCCCGAAGTAGAACCGGTCATTTCCCTCAATGCTCTCACTGGATTCTCCTATCCCCAAACCCTCAAGCTAATCGATTACATCAAGCATTAGAATGTCATCATTCTGGTTGATAGTGGAAGCACCCATAATTTTATTCATCACCGCATTCCCCAAGAAACTCATTGCTACATCCATGCCGTCAATAATTTCCAAATCGTGATTGCCAATGGTGGTTCCATGAAATTTGGATGGCGTTGTGAAAATGTGTGTCTCCAAGTTGGTGACTACCACCTGAAATCCCATATGTTTGCTATTGACATGGGAGGTTGTGACATTGTGTTGGGTGCAGACTGGCTAAGAACTTTGGGTCCCATTCTTATGGATTTTAAAGACTTAACCATGCAATTTGACCAGGAGGGCCACCAATATAAGTTCCAAGGCATCACCGCGGGTTCACCTGAGATCATTAGTTCCCATTGCATGGAAAATCTGCTCAAAAAAGGTCATTCTGGTGTTATCGCCCAACTCCATGCCATACAAGGAACCGAGACACCCTCGGTCCCGCAAGAACTCCAAGCCATCCTTTCTAAACGTTAGTTGGTATTTTCCACTCCCCAAGGACTCCCTCCTTCCCGTGGTGTTCAATATCATTCCATTCCCCTTGTACCCGGAATCCTTCCTCCCAATATCCATCCGTATCATCACCCCTTTTCCCAAAAAAATGAAATTGAGAAAATGGTCTAGGAACTCCTTAATGTAGGCGTTATCCGCTCTAGTACGAGCTCCTACTCTTCTCCTATGGTCATGGTACTGAAGAAAGAAGGTTCTTGGTGAATGTGTCCTGACTTTCGTGTCCTCAACAAACTTACCATCAAAGACACATTCCCCATCCCTGTCATTGATGACCTTCTGGATGAATTGAGTGGCGCCCA
Source organism: Picea engelmannii (assembly GCA_009831015.1). Classification (NCBI taxonomy): domain Eukaryota; kingdom Viridiplantae; phylum Streptophyta; class Pinopsida; order Pinales; family Pinaceae; genus Picea; species Picea engelmannii. The sequence continues at coordinate 127,333 of ML800401.1, forward strand.
ATTCTTCACTAGTTCGGGCTACCACCAGATACATATGAAAGAGGCAGACATTCCCAAGACTGCCTTTAGAAATCATGAGGGCCACTATGAGTTTTTGGTCATGCCCTTTGGCTTATGTAATGCCCCCTCCACCTTCCAAAGCCTCATGAATCATGTCTTCCATCCTTTTCTCCGCCATTTTGTCTTAGTTTTCTTTGATGATATCCTCATCTATATAAAAAATTGGACAAACCATATTGCTCATGTGGATCGAGTTCTCCATCTACTCTTTCAGCACCAACTTTTACTGAAATAGTCTAAATGTTATTTTGGCGCCTCAGAAGTAGAATACTTGGGTCATCTGGTTGGCAAAGATGGCGTCAGGGTGGATCCTAAAAAGATTGAAGCTATGAAATACTAGCCTCACCCAAAGACTCTTAAGAGCTTGCGTGGATTTCTAGGCTTAACAGGGTATTATCGCAAGTTTGTTAAGAATTATGGGAAGATTGTAGCACCTCTCACTGCTCTCCTAAAAAATAACTCTTTCACTTGGACTCCAGCTGCTACTCAAGATTTTCAAACCTTGAAGATGGCCATGTGCACCACTCCTGTCCTCGCCCTTCCCGATTTCACAAAGACCTTTGTGTTGGAATGTGATGCCTCAGGGGAAGGAATTGGTGTTGTCCTTATGCAAGAGGGTCGACCTTTGGCCTTTACCAACAAGAAACTATCTGAAATAAATATTCTAGGCAAATCCATCTATGAAAAGGAAATGTTGGCTATTCTACATGCCTTTGATCTGTGGCACCCTTGTCTATTGGGGAAATGTTTCCAAATTAAGACAGACCATCAAAGCCTCAAGTATTTTATGGAACAACGCATTTCCTCCCCAGAACAACAAAAATGGGTGACTAAACTCTTTGGATACGATTATGAGATCATTTACAAGAAAGGAAAAGACAATGTGGTTGTATATGCACTTTCTCGAAAATATGAAGATGAAGGATCCCTTTTTTCTCTTTCATTCATTGAACCATATTGGCTCCAAGCTGTTCTCCAGGAATGGCTACAAGATCCCAAAAGTTCGCAGTTGATCCAACAATTGCAGTCCAATGCTCCAGCTTCCCCAGGGTACTCTTGGCTCCATGATGAACTTCAATACAAAGGTTGTTTTTATTTAAGTAAACAATCAAAGATTAAATCCACGGTACTTTCTGAGCTTCATGCTACACCCACAATAGGGCACTCCGGGTTCACCAAAACCTATGACAGGGTCAAACGTTCCTTTTTCTGGGATGGTATGAAACAGGACATTCATAATTTTGTAGCTAAATGTGATGTGTGTCAATGCAACAAGGGAGAAACAGTCAAATCTCCAGGCACACTACAACCGCTCCCGATTCCACTTGCTATTTGGAAGGATATCTCTATGGATTTTATTACCGGCTTACCCAAATTGGGAAATAAATCCGTCATCATGGTGGTTGTTGATCGCCTTTCCAAGTATGCTCATTTTTGTGCCATTCAAAACTCATTTAAAACATCCACGGTGGCTCAAATTTTCATGGATCAGGTCTTCAAGCTTCATGGCATGCCGCACTCTATTGTTTCTGATCGCGACCCAAATTTCACAAGCAATTTTTGGCAAGAACTGTTCAAGATACAAGGCACCGAATTACATCTCAGCACAACTTATCATCCCCAGACTGATGGCCAGACAAAAGTTGTCAGCAAGTGTTTGGAAACATATTTGAGGTGTTTTGCCTCGTAAAAGAAAAATCGATGGGCTCAATGGTTACCCCTAGCTGAATGGTGGTACAACACTTCATACTATACAACTACACGCATGACTCCTTTTGAAGCGGTATATGGAAATAAGCCACCTTCAGTTCTCTCATACTTACCAAGTGCCTCGAAGGTCCAGGCAGTTGACCTAACACTTATAGCTCGAGAGACTATTCTCCGTACCCTCAAAGATAATTTGGTCATGGCACAAAATCGCATGAAGCAACAAGCAGATCAAGGTCACTTTGAACATCAATTTGCAGAAGGGGATCAGGTGTTTCTTCGACTGCAACCTTACAAGAAAAACTCCCTCAAAGCCGAGCATTGTCAGAAGCTAGCACCCAAATTTTATGGTCCTTATACCATTCTCAAGCGTGTGGGACAAGTAGCCTGTCAGTTAGCTTTTCCCAACCATTCAAAGCTACATCCTGTTTTTCATGTTTCATGCTTAAAGAAGGTGATTGGAGCTAAGTACCAAATTCAAACCAACCTTCCAGAATTAGCTGAAGAAGGATCCATTTGTCTACAACTAGAATAAGTTTTGGACCAACGTGAGCATCGCCTACGTCAGAGAACCATCAAGGAAGTGCTAGTCCAGTGGAAAGACACAACTCCAACAGATGCCACTTGGGAACCAACTGCCATTCTGCAGCAATTTCCTCATCTGAAGCCTTGAGGACAAGGCTGTTTTTAAGGGGGTGGACATGTTAGGGTCCTAACCCGCACATAGGTAGAACAATATATTCAGATGTAATAAAGGTCAATATTAATAAGGCCTTTCAATAAAATATAATAAGGCAGATGTAAGAAGACCTAATAGAAGCTTCCGCTTCTAGAAGGATCTTCCTCTAGATGCTTCATTTTAGTATAAATAGGAGTTGAGGGTATGAGAACCCTAGCTTAGATAATATTGTAATAGAGCTCTTCTCAACTAGAGGTTTCCCTCTCGAAGAGGCCCGTGAACATTGATTTCAAATTCAAAGTGCAATTTCTGTTATTATTCTCTTATCGTTTCAATGTTATTGTGGTGAATGTTCTGGTTATATTGTTGTTATTTTCTATTACTAGCATTTTATTTCTATTCTGCATACATTTTATATCGGGTATATTACAAAGGAAGACCAACAAATGTGAGGCACTTCAGAGTTTTTGGAAGCAAATGCTACATCAAAAGAATGGGAAAGTTGGACTCTCGTGTGGACAAATGAGTACTTGTTGGTGTCTCAAGTACAAGGAAAGCATACAAGTGTTACAATTTGAGATTGAAAAAAGTTGTGGAAAGAATCATTGTAACAATTGATGAAACAGGCAGACCAGAATCAAAGGAAGAAGAAAATGAATCAATGGAACAACCTTTCGAAGAAGAAGCATAAGTTGAAAAAGAAGTAGAAGAGGAAGATGAAGAGAATCCAACAGAAACATAAGATAAAGTTCAACAAGTGCCTCCAAAGACACCTAGGAGACAAGTACAAAAGAATCAGCCTTAAGATCAGATTATCAGAAACAAAGACACAGGATTTGGGACTAGAAGAAGAATCTGTTCACCAAAAAAAACACACCTAGCACTCACATCTACGATTGAACCAACCTATTTTGAAGAGGCCAGCAAGGATGAATTTTGGAACAAGTACATGGATGAAGAATTGGATCAAATAGAGAAAAATGTCACTTGGAAATTGGTTCCAAGACCAAAGGATAAGAATGTGATCGGCACAAAGTGGGTATACAGGAATAAATTAAACGAAGATGGACATGTTACAAGGAACAAATCTATATTGGTATGTAAAGGATATGCACAGGTTGAAGGAATCGACTTTGAAGAGACATATGCCCCATTTTCCAGAATGGAAGCAATCCGATTGCTTTTAGCTTATGCATGCTCCAAAAATATTAAAGTGTATCAGATGGATGTAAAATCATCTTTTCTAAATGGGGAACTTGAAGAAGATGCCTACATCAAACAACCAGAAGGATTTCAATTGTCAGAGAATGCAGACTATGTGTGCAAATTAAAGAAGACCTTTTATGGTCTAAAACAGGCTCCTAGAGCATGGTCTCTAGACTGGAAAAATATTTACAACAGGCAGGATTCAGAAAAGGAAGTGCAGACAACAACCTCTACATCAAGGTAAGTCAGGGTAATATTTTATTAATTGAAGTTTATGTTGATGATATTATTTTTGGTAGTGATGATGACAATTTAAGCCATAAATTTGCAAAGGATATGAAAAATGAATTTGAAGCGGATGGGCACAGGGGCAGACCCAGGGTTCAACATTACAACAATGCACTAACAAAACCCTAACTACCAACCATTTCGAAAACACCTGCGAAGAAGATGAATTATCACCTGAGGTAGAGGCAGGGGTGGTTGCAAGACTCCAGTGTCTGCAACCTAAGCTGGGACACAGATATGTGATTCTAATCACTCAACAAAGAACTCAACAGTTATATTTATAAATATTTAGTTCTTAGTTACATCGCAGTTAAACTCTAATTACAGTACAACGCAATATTCAACCATATCTAGCATCTAACAACACTTAGCATGATGAAACAAATCACATCTTAACATATTCAACACTAAGCACATGTATATAAGTCATATCTAACATTCATCCGTACTATTAAGCACTAAGAATCGACAGATCATTCATCTATATTAAAGAACTAAGGACATTAACATATAAACACATCAACACATTGCACAAAGCAGAGCAACACAACATGTACGTAGTTCACCCCCACCCTGGGGCTACGCCCACCAACTCTTTGTCTTATTTATTAGATTCTTCGATAGGTTACTTGCACAGAGCCTCAAAAACCCTACTCCGTAGAGGACATGAGATCTGTGTAGCTCGCTAAATCCTCCTTCCCCGAGTAGATCTAAGAACACATCTTTCCACAACCCCTTACAATGACTTGCACTTAGCTCTGCAAGTCTCACATAGTATGCACAAAGCCTTACAATTATTGATCACACAGATCCAACTCTAGCACTTAGACAACTTGCAAAAACTACTTCTTACATTGCCTAGCTTTCTATTTATACATACAAAATAGGCCTAAGCATGGGTAAACCCATGGGCTGACATTCCCATACCTGTTACATAATCCCAAATCCAAAAAAGGGCCCTAAAAGGGGCTAAGATCCCACGATCTCTGCTTCATCTTGCGCTCCACCTTCGACAGCCTATCGAAGTCCCAAAATTAGGTCAAACATGACCAAGAATCCTCAAGACTTGGTCAAGGGCCAACATGCCCCCAAAACTCACCTGTGACTCATCCTGAGTCACTCTGATCTGACTAGTTCTGATTCAAAAGTCTCGAGCTTGGTTTGAGCTGCTTCGACTTGTTGCTGTGATATGGCCTCCTGTTCAGTGAACTCTTGTATGAATTCTTCATGGACAGATCCTTCGAGGCACTGTTCAGCTGCAGTGACAACTTACTCTAGTTCCGCTCCTCAACCTTCAATTTCTATGAACAGTTGGTAAGCCTCGTCCTGTATAGGTTGGTGCCTTTGATTTACTTCCATAACTCTACTCTGAATAGTATGGACCTACTACTGGGCTGTGCGCTTCTCTTGGGATCGCTTCATTATTTCCACAACTAACAGGGGCTTCAATTGCGCTTGTATCGTTTCTGCTTGATACTTTACCTCTTGGAGCTACGAATCTAGTGATTTTGGAACAAGGGAAGACCTAGGGTTCAATGCTCAAGAGTGTACCAACAAAGCCCTAACTTCCGACCCTTTCGACAACATCTGTGAAGTAGATGAAGTCTCACCCGAGGTAGAGGCAGGGGTGGTTGTAAGACTCAGGTGTTTACAACCTTAGCTGGGACACAGATCTATGATCCTATCCTTATAGGGAACTTATAATAGATCATTCATCAGTGTTTAACCCTTATTATACTTTGCAGATGACACAGAGCTTCATGGTGAATACTCAGATGTACATTGTTTCAACACGTAACTATAGAAAATCATATCATATCTAGTAGTTCAGCACTAAGCATTCTCATACATGTCATATCCCACTATTGACATACATCTAGGAAGCACAAAGAATTAATATATCTATCTAAATATATCAAGGCAATCAACATAAGAAGAAATAGACACATCAGGACAAAGCACAAAGAATCACACACAGATTTAGGTGGTTCACCCCCAACCTGGGGCTACGTCCACCAACTCTTTTTCTTTATTAGTGTCTTCAATCGGTTACAACACAAGCCACTCAAAACCATTCTTCATAAAGGACAAAAGATCTACACGACTCGCTAGATCCTTCTTCCTTGTGTTACAATATCAATGACATAGTAACTTGCACTTGATGTTGCAAGCCTTACACAGTTCATACAGAGCACTTATTCAACATCACATAGATGCACCCCCAATTTCACTAAGAAATAATATATACTACTTCTTACATTTCCTATATTTCTATTTATACATTGAAAAAGTGGGCCTAAGCATGGGTAAACCCATGGGTTGACATCCCTATTACATTAACCCGAAACCCTAAAAGAGGCCCCAAAGTGGACTGAGATCCCGCAATATCTTCTTCGCCTAGCACTCCATCTTTGACAGGGTGTCAAAGTCCAAAAATGGTCAATTATGACCAAGTGTTCCTCAAAACTTGGTCAAGGGCCAATAGGCCCCCAACACTCACTTGTGACTCGTCCCGAGTCACTCAGGTCTAAACAATTTTTCTTCGAATTCCTCGAGCTTGGCTCGAGCTGATTCGACCTGCTGTATTGCTACTACCTCTTGCTTGGTGAACTCCTGGATGAGTGACTCATTCACTGGCCCTTCTAGGCATTGTTCTGCTGTATTCACAAGCTGTTCAAGTTGTACTCCTTGGCTTTCTACTTTAGTGAATAGTTGGCATGGCATTTCTTGCACTGGTTGGAGTCATTGAGAGACTTCCATTACTTTACTCTGAAGCAAGTGAATCTGCTATTGGGTTGTGCGTTTGATGCAGACCCCCTACCCTCAGGCCGAGATCCACACAGGATTGTTCTAATTCTCCTTTCTGAGTCGGTTGACTCTTCGATTTCCCTACAGGAAATTCTCACACACATAAGAGTGTATCCACAGGTCCTTCCTGAAAAACCTGCCCTGTCCAACTTAGCTCCAGGCATGAGCCTTACACTTTCGTACAACCACGACTTGGTCTTTGCGCAAGCACCTTTTGCAACTCACATGTTTGCGGATAGAAGGCCCTCGAATTTTCTTCACCAAATGCCGATACCCGAGATGTGTTGGGATATGGCTCCTCCTTGTTATCACCCTCCATGTGTAACAACTGGCTAGGGCTAAGTACTAGTCTCACTCGCAACTCACGTGTTCGCGAGTTGAAGGGTTGAACCTCTGGGCCCTTCTTTTATGAAACTCTGAGACACAAAATTCAGAGAAGGTTTGACTCCTTAAGTGCTTCTCGCAACTCGTAACTTCGCGAGTTGATTTTTTGAGCCTTTGTGCTCCTTTCTTATGAGAACCCTAAGCACGAGAAGTCAACAGGGTGTTGACTCCCTACCAGGCGACGAGTGTCCACCTGTCAACCATGCGGTCCCCACTTGATGGACGTGCCACGTGTTCGCCCGAGACCTCGGCCCTTGGTCCTTCACGACTTCTGCAGTCGAAATTGATTCCTCCCAACCTCTGAAACCCCGATATGTGATATAGCGAAGAGGTCCTGATCCAATGGCTGTTCCGTGTTTTGGATCCAACGGTCTGGATCTCCTTCTCTATTCCTCGCAACTCAGAACTTCGCACAAACCAAGAATTTGGTCTGGCCTCCAAACTTATGAACCTCGAGTTCACGATATGATCCAACGATGTATGCAAATCTTGATCAACGACTCCCATTGATCCTAGATCCTAAGGTGATGGGTTTCACCGACCTCTAATCACCTTGCAACTCTACTAGATGTTATGGTCCTCGCAACTTCACGAGTTCTTCACAGAGAATTCTAACTGTCTCATTCACTCCTCAAGAATCTCTAACCAAACTGACTTGGCATCTTTCTCTGGGACTTAACTTCTGTTGTGATGATTTTGCTTCCTATATTCCTTTGAAGTGGTTCGATTTTTGCCTTCCTTTGAAGTGTTCAAAGGTGTTATCACTCCTGAGATTTCACTTGCAAACTCAAGTCTCGAAAAGACTCCTGCACGCACTCCTTGCGTTATACTTTCAAATACTTTTGGGTATTTGATCTCTCGACTCTATGCACTCTTCTGCAATAGCCATCCTTCACCTTTCAACCTTAATTGATAACTTCTAAGGTTTCAACTAGCCTATGCACACCTTGCACGGCTCTGTGCTTCACCTGCACTTCTGCGGGTAATGAGAACAACGGTATCCTTCCTGAGGTTTCTGAGATAAAACTCAGAAACCTTGTCAACGCACACCTTGTGGACATTTCACTGTACTCCTTACAGGAACTCTCTCAGGAAGAGAAACAATTGAAACTCATTCTTCTCTTCTATCAGACTTTATATACTTAACATGAAATAACACATTTAACACAACATTGAAACAAATGCATAAACAGGCATTGGATCAGGTATTGGTCTATCTCTTTTTCTCGACAGCATGGCTGTAAAATGTTCCTCTTTTCTCTGCTACAGAAAGAAAAGAACTTGTTCTGTGCTTTGATACCAAACTTGACGCAGACCCCCTACCCTCAGGCCGAGATCCAGATAGGATCATTCTAATTCTCCTCTCTGAGTCAGATTGATTCTTCAATTTCCCTATGGGAAATTCTCACACACACAAGAGTGTATCCACAGGTCCTTCCTGAAAAACCCGCCCTATCCAACTTATCTCTAGGAGCGAACCTTACACTTCCGTACGACCACGACCTAGTCTTTGCGCAAGCGCCTTTCGCAACTCACGTGTTCGTGGATAGAAGGTCCTCGACTTTTCTTCACCAAAATTCGATACCTGAGATGTGATGGGATATGGCTCCTCCTTGTTATCTCCCTCCACACGTAACCACTGTCTAGGGCTAAGTACTAGTCTCACTCACAATTCACGTGTTCGCGAGTTGAAGGGTTGAACCTCTGGGCCCTTCTTCTATGAAACTCCGAGACATGAAAGTCAGAGAAGGTTTGATTCCTTAAGCACTTATCGCAACTCACAACTTCATGAGTTGATTTTTTGAGCCTTTGTGCTCCTTTATTACAAGAACCCAAAGCATGAGAAGTCAACAAGGTGTTGACTCCCTCCCAGGTGACAAGTGTCCACCTGTCAACCATGCGGTCCCCACTTGATGGACGTGCCAAGTGTTCACCCGAGACCTCAACCTCAGTCCTTCACAACTTATGCAGTTGAAACTGATTCCTCCCAACCTCCGAAACCCCGATACGCAATATAGTGAAGAGGTTCTGATCCAACGGTTGTTCCGTGTTTTGGATCCAACGGTCTGGATCCCCTTCTCTATTCCTCGCAACTCAAAACTTCTCACAAACCAAGAAATTTGGTCTGGCCTCCAAACTTATGAACCCCGAGTTCATGATATGATCCAACAATGTATGCAAAGCACAATCAATGGCTCTCGTTGATCCTGGATCCTAAGGTGATGGGTTTCACCGGCCTCTAATCACCTTGCAACTCTACTAGATCCTACGGTCCTCGCAACTTCACGAGTTCTCCACGGAGAATTCTAACTGTCTAATTCACTCTTCAAGAATCTCTAACCAAACTGACTTGGAATCTTTCTCTGGGAATTAACTTATGTTGTGATGATTTTTCTTCCTATATTCCTTTGAAGTGGTTCGATTTCTACCTTCCTTTGAAGTGTTCAAAGGTGTTATCCCTCCTGATATTTCACTTGCAAACTTGAGTCTTGAAAAGACTCCTACATGCACTCCTTGCGGTAGACTTTCAAATACTTCCGGGCATTTGATATCTCAACTCTGTGCACTCTTCTGCAACAACCATCCTTCACCTTTCAACCTTAGTTGATAACTTCTAAGGTTTCAACTAGCCTGTGCACACCTTACACGACTCTGTGCTTCACCTGCACTTCTATGGGTAATGAGAACAATGGTATCCTTCCTGAGATTTCTGAGATAAAACTCAGAAACCTTGTCAATGCACACCTTGCGGACGTTTCACTGCACTCCTTACAGGAACTCTCTCAGGAAGAGAAACAATTGAAACTCATTCTTCTCTTCTATCAGACTTCATATACTTAACATGAAATCACACATTTAACACAACATTGAAACAAATGCATAAATAGAGAGAATAAAACAACTGTAAGCATACCATTCATCAATTGTAAACAGTAAGCATCATAACACCATGAAAATTGAGTCAAAGATTCATATATTAACTCAAGTGCTCCTATACATGGGTTCTTCTCTACAGCTCTCTACTACAACTCTCAATGATGATAATGTTACAAAAGATACAATAATACAAGAGTGAGGGTGTCTATATCCGTTTTCCCTTCTACGCTTATAAAACTGTCTAATATATTAATTCAAAGCTACCTACTTTCATTAATCAGACTTAAATGCTTTTTTACATTGACAGATGAGAGCAAATCGCTCACAATCTGTTTACAATAGCCAGATATAAATGCAAGTACGCTTCTAGCTATTACATTAATATTCGCTTCTTAATTTTTCAAAAACATTTCAAAACGTGTAAAATGTGTTCTGCGCTTTCCAGCTGTCTTCTGCCTTCATGCTTGCTTGGTTGGCTGCTTACGATGCTCCTGCATCATACTCCCTTGCTTGAAATTTTTCATGAACTCCTGTTCATGAGCTCTTGCACGGTCTGTCCATGCTTATGAATTTTTTTTCATCTTCCCAACTGGCATCTTCAACTAGATGTCCTTTCCATTTGACCAAGTATTCAAAATACTCCTTCCTCCTTGTGTAACACCCTGTTTCCCCCAGTCTGTAAAAATAACTATACTGTCCAAGTATTGTGGCAAACTCAAAATGTGGATGTGAGATGTAAATAGACCTTGGAAAAAGGTCGATGAATGTGAATAATATTATGAATATATATATTGCAGGACTGCTGCGAGGGGAATATGCTGAAAAAGAGACCATGATGGCTGGATAAAGGTGGTGGAAGGCACCTGGAATGGTGGCGTTAACTTCCACAAAAAACCAATACTGTATTTGGTATTCAATGGCCAAGAGAACCAAGAGCGGCTCGCTGGCCCAAAATTAATTACTCGTAGGTTGGTAGGTGGATGGCTCCTCATGCGTAATGAGGGATGGGGGTAAACTGCCCATCCGTGGACCATCCTGACACCTGACCACTGCGAGGGGGATCATGCCACACACAACCTCGCCGGAAAGGAAAAAGGTAGGAGGTGTGGGCGATCAGGGGCAGACGCGAGGGAAGGAGGAAGAACTCTGGAGATATGCAGAGTGAGTGATAGCAGAGAAGGGGGAGAGTAACCCTCGTTCTCAGTCACTGGAAAATCGAGACACAGTCTTGCAGCATCGTGGTCTCAGCTCAGGGGTGGCTAGTGGTAAATCCGTTGGGAGTCTCTAAGCCTATGGTTGGGTGGAAACAAGCACCCCTCTCAGCAGTTGCACTCATTTTTGGTGTTATCTCTGATAAGTGTTTTACATCTTGCATCTTGAAATTCATATGCTGACATATATGCTCATAGTCTGTGCAGTTTTATAAATGGTCTGAGTATAAGACTGCCTGTGTAGTGTTTTGATTTTGAAATGGTGGTTGCATGCTTATAATGGAAGGGCCACATATGGCTTATGTCTATAAATAGAGTTATATGTATATATGCACATTGAGTCAATTCAGAATTCAAGCCGTTTCTCGGGAAACCTATACCCTTATCCATCTTGGGAGATACCCTGGATAAATCTCCCCATAGAGACACCCTTTTTGAGAAGCTCAGAAGAGGTAGCACTTTATGTGCAAAGACTCTGCAGAGGTGCAAAAGTCACGAAATCCCTTGAGGATTCGAAGAATAAGTATTGATCAACGAATGAGATCCTCCCTATCGGGGATTCAGACATCGAGAGTTAGAAGAGGAAGTCTCTTGACCTCGCGAATGGCGAAGTCACGAGAGGATCCTAGATCGTAGATCCCAGGGACCCATCGGAGCCCTATAAGCCATCGATCTAATCCTTTACTTAGGCGGAAGAGTGAACTTGACTATGTCCCAAAAGTCCCGAAGACATCAGGACCATCTCTGTTGGAGGACCGGTGGTAGAGATCCATCCATTTCGCGTATCGGGGATTCGTAATTTTGAAGGTAGAAGACCCGATTCTTGGAGTCACGAAGTCACAAGCCGTGAGATCGCGATATGATCTGGGCCGTCGATCCAAGAGGAAGGACAACCATGGGATCTGGCATCTCGATACCTCACGTGTCTGGGGTTCGTGAGTTTGAAGGTTGAAAGGAATCGTTTACGACTTCCTGAGTAGAGAAGTGCCGAGAACCGAGAATGAGAGAACACGTGGAAGAATTTCCTGGTGGGGCCGAGTGATCGACGGGTGGACACGAGTCGCCTGGAGAAGAGAGTCAACATTCCGTTGACTTCTCGCGTCTCGGGGATTCGTGGGATAAGAGCTTGAGAGCTCAACCCTTGGACTTGCGAAGTCCCAAGTAGTGAGAACGCGAGAAGGATAATAAATATCGCTTCTCGGGGGTTCGTGAAGGAGAGGTGCCAAGATTTGACGCTACAACTCACGAAGTGGCGAGTTACGAGAAGTGCAAAGAGGAAGTCAACTATTGCTAACTTTTTCATCTCGAAATTTTGGAGAAGAAGAACATGAGAGCTCGACGCTTCAACTTGCGAGGTTGCGAGTAGCGAAAAGTGTCAAAGAGAAGTCCCGAAGGAATCTGGACCGTCCATCAAGGGAGATGCGTGGTGAGTGATCAAAGCTCAGGGAAAGTTTCAAAATCCTGTGGACCGTCGGATCCACACTATCAAGGACTGTTGATCTCCTACATGGATACCCATGCCGGAGTTTAGAGATTTGCATGACATGAGTTTTTGGGATCATTGCATCTCGAACCCCTGGGCACCGAAATCCCGAAAGGATCCAAACTGTTGGATCAGGAGAGGCGTACAGCCATTGATCTCCTTTGGAGGGAGACTTGGGAGACTTCATGAATTTCGGGGATTTGAATGGGAAAGGAAGAAGTCATGCATCACAATTTCCCGAATCGTGAAGGGCTAGTAAGGTCTTTGCCGATTTAAGCGCGTGGTCACGGAATGTGGTCATGAGGATAAGACCCAAATAGGGATCTTGTACTCGCTAGCCCTATTGGGGTTTGACGTTTCTCTGTGTCGGGAGTTGCAGAGTTCAAAGACTCGACACTCTGGAAGTACTGAGCCGCGAAGAGTGAAAGGATGCCATACTTGTTCGGTTTGTGGTCATGACCCATGATCACAGGGAGGTGAATAGGGAAGAACTAGCCTGCGTTAGGCCCCTGCAGGACTTCGGGGATTCTGTCCTTTGAGGAAAAGCAAAAATTTTACTATGCCATAGTGGGTATTTGACAAATTGGTATCAGAGCATGGTTACAACACTTGGCTTTCTTGGGGTCATGAACGAGTTGCGTAGAAGCTCCATTCAGAACACTCTTAAAAAGAGTAAACCCCCCTGTCTTAACCTTCCTAATGAAAAGACGAAGTTAAGAATGAAAAACCCCTATTGTGTGTGTGTACATGTGAAAATATGAATTATGTACTGGTTATAAATAAATATAAATATTGACTAACAACTAGCGTTTTTCCTTTTGCACACAAGCGAAAGATCAACTGTGGGAAATTATCAACACATAGTATGGTGACTCACCAAGAAGTGGGAGAAGGCTCCCACAATAGAGACGAAGAGTCTGATGAAAGAAGGGTAGTAGGGACCCCTCCAGATCTAGCCGATACTGTGGCGAGTCTCATGGTCGAATTACAAAGCTGCAAGGCTGACAATGAAAGGATGATGAAAGAACAAGAAAAGCAAACAGAAATTAATGCAGTTTTACTACAAAGTTTATCTGATCTACAAAGACAAATGCAGCATGAACCTGAAACTCAGAAACATGGTAATATCAGTGTCCACACTGAGAGGATCACCTCGAAAAAGGTCCACCCCAGAGGTAAAGGACCAGTGATGAGGGATTCCTCTGAGAAGGAAGCTGGCGATTCAGAAGGCTCTTCTAGCAGTAGGGCCAGTTCCTATTCCTGAAAGAAACAAAAGAAGCAAAAGCCTTCCAAAGTTCAAAAATTCGAAGAATTCTGAAAGGCCAAAGCACCCTCCTTCGATGGTGAAATAAAAAAAAGGGAGAGGAAGCAGAGGCCTGGTTGCTTGGACTAAAGAAGTATTTCAGAGTCCATGACTTTTCAGAGAATATGAAGGCCCGAGTGGCCACCTTCAACTTGAACGAAAAGGCTTCCATTTGGTGGGAAGACCTTAAGAATATGAAAGGGGTTTGCGAAGAGGACCTGTCTTGGGAACGGTTTGAGAAATACTTCCGGAAGAAGTATCTGTCAGAAAAATATTTCGACGAAAAGACTAAAGAGTTTTACGAACTCAAACTGGGACAACTTACTATAGAAGAATATGTCAACAAATTCCTCGATTTGTTGAGGTATGTACCCTATATTAAGGTAGAAAAGGCAAAGGTGCAACGCTTCATCAGTGAACTACCTAAGGACTATTGGAATAGAATTGAATTTGATGAGCCAAAGACTCTAGAAGACACTATTCGAAAGGCAACCTATTGTCATGAACAGTTTGGGCATTGAGCAGAACCTCATGAAGGATGGAAACAAAATAATAGTTCAAGATTTTAGAAAAGGGGAATTAAATCCCCAAGATTTAAGAACTACAAGAAGAATCCAAGAATGAGCTTTCCAGCCTGGAGTATGCACCAACTGAATTTTCCCTCCTTAAGCGGAAATAGGACTTCTGGACCCATATCAATGAAGACTGATAACCCAAAGAGAGAACCTTTGAAATGCTGGGGTTGAGGAGAAGAACATCTCCTGAGAGACTGCCCACACCGACAATAGAATAGTCGAAGGATTTATAACATACAGAAAGCTACTACCGTCAATGATGTGGCCAGGAGTGTGCCACAAATTTATGCAACCTTGGATAGTAACCAAGCTGACCACCAAGCTTCAATGGTGGAAATAGAAGGTATGATTTCCAACCATCTAGTGTCTGTTTTAATTGAACCTGGTTCAAATTTGAGTTATATAGCCCCTAAAGTTGTTGACAAGTGTAAACTACAACCACAAAAACATACCAAGCCATGGTTGGTATAGTTAGCCACTGGCACCAAAAGGAGGATAGCAGAAGTCATACCAACCTGCCAATTAATGTTGGGTGAATTCCCCACCCAAGAAACCCTTAACATATTACCCCTGGGATCATATGATCTGTTGATTGGTATGGATTGGCTAGCTACCCATAAATCCAGATTAGACTGTTACCATAAAACCTTAGAATGTGTGAGCAAAGAAGGAAAAAGGATGACCCTTCAAGGGATCTGAAAACCTATCTCGGTGAGAGAAATATCAGCTCTGCAAATGAGAAGGTATTGCCAAAAGGGATGTCCCCTATATGAAATACAGGTGTCGAAAACCATAGAAGGTGACAAACCCAGCCTTGAAGATCATCCTACCCTGAAAGAATATAGAGATGTGTTTCTGGAAGAGGTACCGGGTCTACCTCCGAGAAGAGACATAGACCTCTCGATAGAACTCGCATCGGGAGCGGTGCCGGTGTCTAAGACACCCTACCGAATGAGCACACCCGAGTTAGTTGAACTCAAATTGCAATTAAAAGAAATGATGGATAAGGGTTATATTCGACCCAACGTGTCTCCATGGGGAGAACCAGTCCTGTTTGTGAAAAAGAAGGATGGCACCCTTAGACTGTGTATAGATTATAGACAACTCAATAAGGTAACCATAAAGAACAAGTACCCCTTGCCCAGGATCGATGATCTGTTCGATCAATTGGGAGGTGCATCTATTTTCTCAAAGATTGACTTGAGATCGGGATACCATCAAGTCCAAATCAAGGGTGAAGACATCCATAAAACTACCTTCCGGATGAGGTATGGTCACTATGAGTTCGTGGTAGTGCCATTTGGGTTGACCAATTCCCCTGCCACTTTTATGTGCTTGACGAACAATGTACTCAGTAAATTTCTAGATAAATTTGTGCCAGTTTTTATTGATGATATATTAGTTTACTCTAAGAATAGAGAAGAGCATGAAGAACATCTTAGTCTTGTGCTGCAAGTACTCAGAGAGCATCAACTCTATGCTAAATTCAACAAATGTGACTTCTTCCAGAAGAAAATACATTACTTGGGTCATGTTCTGTCCGAAGAAGGGGTAGCAGTGGACCCTGACAAAATCAGGTCTATCATGGAATGGCCTACCCCAAGGGATGTTTCGGATATCAGATCCTTTATGGGATTAGCAAGATATTATAGGAGATTTATAGAAGGATTCTCCAATATTGGTTTTCCAATCACTGCCCTCCAGAAGAAGGGGACAAAATTCCTGTGGACATAGAAATGTGAAGAAAGATTTCAAACCCTAAAAAATCTACTGACCCATGCACCCGTGCTAAAAATCGTCGACCCAGAAGATGTCTTCCTCATGTGCACATATGCCTGTAAGGAAGGGCTCAGAGGAGTCCTTATGCAGAAAGGAAGTGTGATCTACTATGAATCCCAAAAATTGAATGAGCATGAAGTCAACTATGTGACCCATGATCTAGAACTGGCTGCCATAGTGCATGCCTTGAAAATGTGGAGGTATTACCTCCTGGGAAGAAAATTTGTACTTATGACAGATCACTGTGGATTGCGATATCTGTTTGATCAACCAAAGCTCAACGCCAGACAAGCTATATGGATGGCCCTCCTTAGATAATTTGATTTCGAAATAAAACACATTAAAGGAAAAGAAAATAGGGTTGCCAATGCCCTTAGTAGAAGCATGAAAACAATTCACCTGGTAGCGGTGAGCACCTGCGAGACAGATGTCAAGGAAAGAATCAGAAATGCATAAGAAATAGATCCCTTCACTCAGACCGTGACCTTATACCCGTAGGAAGAACCTGCTGGAGTCAAATATGAAGGCTACCAGATGACCGAAGGAGGTTTGATTACCTACAGAAACATATTTTATATTCCATATTGTGACGACTTGAAGAGGTTCATACTGGATGAACTACATAAAAGACCCTATTCTGGTCATCCAGGATACCAAAAAATGATCACTGCCACCAGGAAACAATTTTATTGGCCTGGATTGAACAAAGACATAGCCAAGTACCTAGCCAAATGCACAGAGTGCCAACAGGTTAAAGCAGAACATCGACACCCAACAGGATTATTGCAACCTTTACCAATCCCAGAGTGGAAATGGGAAATCATCTCCATGGATTTCATCGCTGGATTACCAACCTCAACCAAACATAATGATGCCATTATGGTGGTGGTGGATAACTTGAGCAAGTCTGCTCATTTCATCCCTGTCAAATCAACTTGCAAGGCAATCGATATCGCCTAGGTATTCATGAAAGAGATATTCAGACTGCATGGTATGCCGAAAGAGATCATGTCTGACAGAGACACGAAATTTACTTCCAACTTTTGGAAATCACTGATGGCTGGTTTAGAGACCAAGTTGTTTTTTAGCACTGCCCATCACCCTCAAACCGATGGACAGATAGAAAGAGTGAATCAAATATTAGAAGACATGTTAAGGATGCATGTAATGCATCAACCCATAAAATGGGAAGAGTACCTGCCACTGGTAGAATTTGCCTACAACAACGGCTACCAAGCATCCCTAAATATGAGTCCCTTCAAGGTACTCTATGGTAGGCCGTGTAATACTCCAGTCAGCTGGAGTAATTCCATAAATATGATATATTTTGGACCCGACATGTTAAAAGAAATGGAACAACAAGTGACTCAGATAAAACAAAATCTGAAGGTCGCTCAAAACCGACAGAAAAGTTATGCCGACCAAAAGAGAACCCCAAGAGAGTTCAAAACGAGAGACCATGTATATCTCAGAGTTAGACCCAGGAAGAGTTCCCTAAAAATGGGATCTTGTGCCAAGTTGGAACCTCGTTATTGTGGACCCTTTGAGGTTCTAGATAGAGTGGGACCTATAGCCTATCGGCTAGCACTTCCTCCCACAGTCAAAGCACATAATGTTTTCCATGTTTCATTATTGAAGAAATATGTACATGATGCTAATCATATAATTGATTGGTCTATGATTCAGGTGGAACTGGAGGGAGAATTTCTACCAGAAACCCAATGCATACTAGACAGAAAGGAAACCCCACTCTAGAACTGAACCATTGCACAGTTCAAGGTGCAGTGGAAACATTTTGGCCCAGATGAGGCTACGTGGGAAATGGAGGATGCCATGAAACAGGCATATGCGATTTTGTTTACATCTGTACATGCAGGTCATGTTGACAGATAGAACATCGAGGACGATGTTCCTTTAAGGGGGAGGGAATTGTAACACCCTATTTCCCCTAGTCTGTAAAAATAACTATACTGGCCAAGTATTGTGGCAAACTCAAAATGTGGATGTGTGATGTAAATAGACCTTGGAAAAAGGTCAATGAATGTGAATAATATTATGAATATATATATTGCAGGACTGCTGTGAGTGGAATATGATGAAAAAGAGACCACGATGGCTGGATAAAGGTGGTGGAAGGCACCTAGAATGGTGGCGTTAACTTCCACCAAAAAACAATACCGTATTTGGTCTTCATTGGCCTGGAGAACCAAGAGCGGTTCACCGACACAAAATTAATTACTCGCAGGTTGGTAGGTGGATGGATCCTCATGCGTAATAAGGGATGGGGGTAAACTGCCCATCCATGGACCATCCTGACACCTAGCCATCGCGAGGGGGATCGCGCCACACACAACCTCGCTGGAAAGGAAAAAGGCAGGAGGTGTGGGCGATCAGGGGAAGACGCGAGGGAAGGAGGAAGAAATCTGGAGATATGCAGAGTGAGTGATAGTGGAGAAGGGGGAGAGTAACTCTTGTTCTCGATCACTGGAAAAATGAGACACAGTCTTGCAGCATCGTGGTCTCAGCTCGGGAGTGGCTAGTGGTAAATCCATTGGGAGTCACTAAGCCTACGGTTGGGTGGAAACGAGCACCCCTCTTAGCAGTTGCACTCATTTCTGGTGTTATTTATGATAAGTGTTTTACATCTTGCATCTTGAAATTCATATGCTGACATATATGCTCATAGTTTGTGCAGTTTTATAAATGGTCTGAGTATAAGACTATCTGTGTAGTGTTTTGATTCTGAAATGGTGGTTGCATGCTTCTAATGGAAGGGCCACGTATGGCTTATGTCTATAAATAGAGTTATATGTATATACGCACATTGAGTTAATTCAGAATTCAAGCCATTTCTCGAGAAACCTATACCCTTATCCATATTGGGCGATACCCTAGATAAATCTCCCCATAGAGACACCTTTTTTGAGAAGCTCAGAAGAGGTATCACTTTGTGTGCAAAGACTCTGCAGAGGAGAAGAAGTCATGGAATCCCTTGAGGATTCGAAGAATAAGTATTGATCAATGGATGAGATCCTCCCTATCAGGGATTCGGACATTGGGAGTCAGAAGAGGAAGTCTCCTGACCTCACAAATGGCGAAGTCATGAGAGGATCCTAGACCATAGATCCCAGGGACCCATTGGAGCCCTATAAGCCATCGATCTAATCCTTTACTTAGGCGGAAGAGTGAACTCGACTACGTCCCAAAAGTCCCGAAGACATCGGGATTGTCCATGTTGGAGGACCGGTGGCAGAGATCCGTCCATTTCTTGTATCAGGGATTCGTAAGTTTGAAGGTAGAATACCCGACTCTTAGTGTCACGAAGTCACGAGCCGCGAGATCGCGATATGAACCGAGCCGTCAATCCAAGAGGAAGGAGAGCCGTGGGATCTGGCATCTTGATACCTCGCGTGTTGAGGGTTCATGAGTTTGGAGGTTGAAAGGAGTCGTTTACGACTTCCTGAGTAGCGAAGTGCCGAGAAATGAGCACGAGAGAACACATGGCAGAATTTCCTGGTGGGGCTGCGTGATCGACGAGTGGACACGAGTCACCTGGAGAAGAGAGTCAACATTTCTTTGACTTCTCGCGTCTCGAGGATTCGCAGGATAAGAGCCTGAGAGCTCAACCCTTGGACTTGTGAAGTCCCGAGTAGCGAGAATGCGAGAAGGATAATAATTATCGCTTCTCGAGGGTTCGTGAAGGAGAGGTGCCAAGATTTGACACTACAACTCGCAAAGTGGTGAGTTGTGAGAAGTGCAAAGAGGAAGTCAACTATTGCTGACTTTCGTGTCTCGGGATTTTAGAGAAGAGGAGCACGAGAGATCGACGCTTCAACCTGTGAGGTTGTGAGTAGAGAAAAGTTTCAAAGAGAAGTCTCGAAGGAATCTGGACTGTCCATCAAGGGAGACGCATGGTAAGCGGTCGGAGCTCAGGGAAAGTTTTGAAATCTTGTGGACCGTTGGATCCACACTATCAAGGACTGTTGATCTCCTACATGGATACCCATGCCAGAGTTCGGAGATTTTCATGACATGAGTTTTTGGGATCATTGCATCTCAAACCCTTGGGCAACAAAATCTCAAAAGGATCCAAACCGCCAGATCAGGGGAGGCGTACAGTCGTTGATCTCCTTTGGAGGGAGACTTGGGAGACTTCATGAATTTCAGGGATTTGAATGGGAAAGGAAGAAGTCATGCATCGTGATTTCCCAAATCGCGAAGGGCTGGTAAGGTCTTTGCCAATTTAAGCGTGGGGTCATAGAATGTGGTCATGAGGACAAGACCCAAACAGGGATCTTCTACTCGCTAGCCCTATCGGGGTTTGATGTTTCGCTGTGTCAGGGTTTGCAGATTCGAAAGACTCGACACTCTGGCAGTGCTGAGCCACGAAGAGAGAAAGGATGCCATACTTGTTCAGTCTGTGGTCGTGACCCACGATCACGGGGAGTTTAATAGGGAAGAAATAGCCTGTGTTAGGCCCCCGTAGCACTTCGAGGATTCTGTCCCTTGAGGAAAAGAAAAAAATTTATTATGCCGTAATGGGTATGTGACACCTGGTCTTTCTGCTAATCATCTTGTCAATTATGCTTTCCATTTGTGACTTTCAGCTACAAGCATTTGTTTTGTCCACTGAATTTCTTTCTGTTCTTCATCTGCTCCTATTTCTTTAGCTTTGTAAGGGTACAAATCCACAACATTGAATATCGGTGAGATTCTGACCCCATCAGGTAATTCAATCTCATATGCGTTTGCCCCAAATTTCCTTATGACCTTGCACGGTCCAATCTTTTTCATCTTCAATTTATTATACATTCCCCTTGGGAACCTTTCCTTCCTCAGATGTGCAAGAATCAGATCACCAACTTCAAATTGAATTTCTCGCCTATGTTGATCTGCTCTGCGCTTATATTCTTGACTGGAATTCTGCAACTGCTCCTTAATTCAACTGTGAAGCTCCTTCATTGCTTCTGCAAAGCCCTCTGCCCTAGCACTTCTGAATTCAGTTTGTTCTACATCTTTCAATTCAAAAACTCCCCTTAGCTGCATTCCATATACAATTTGGAATGGACTCTGCCCTGTGCTTCTGTTAAGAGAATCATTATAAGTGAATTCCACCTGTGGGAGAATGCGATCCCACTGACTGTGGTGTTCAGTGACTAACCTCCTTAGCAAATCTCCCAAGATTATATTCATGACTTCTATCTACCCATCTGTTTGAGGATGATATGCTGAGCTAAAAGACAAACTTGTCCCCAAAGTTTTCCATAAGGTCCTCCAGAAATGTCCCACAAACTTGGTATCTCGATCAGAGACGATACTCTTTGGAAAGCCGTGAATTCTGACGACTTCTTTGAAAAATAGGTTTGCAATATGAGTTGCGTCACTGGTTTTCTAGCATGGTATGAAATGTGCCATCTTGGAAAATCTATCGACTACCACAAAGATCGAATCATAGCCTTTCTGTGTTCTTGGTAGTCCCAATATGAAATCCATGTTCACTGCATCCCACGGCCTTTCTGGTATGGGTAATGGTTGATATAACCCTGTGTTCTACCTTTTCCCTTTTGTGTGATGACAAATCCTGCATCTGTTCACAAATTTATTAACATCTGTCCTCATCCCTGGCCAAAAATATGAGTCATTTAACTTTGAGAATGTCTTGTCATGACCGAAGTGTCCGACCAATCCTCCACTGTGTTTTTCTTTCAGCAAATTCTCCCTCATGGAGCATTTTGGAATACATAGCTGATTGCCCCTGAACAATAATCCATCCTAGATCATGTATTCAGTCCATTGGCTTCTATCCCTGAGAATTGGATTCTCAGATGCTTCGTATGCCTCTTTAAAATCTGGGTCATCCTTGTACATTTATTTGAGGTTATCAAAACCCAAAGTCTTGACTCTGAATTCCTGCATAAGAAAACATTTCCTGCTCAAAGCATCAACAACTTTGTTAGTAGTTCTAAAAATATGCTTAGTTACAAAAGTAAAATTCTGCATGAATTCAACCCATTTAACATGTTTTTGGTTCAACTTCTTCTGTTGAGTCACAAATTGTAAAGCATGATTATCCCTGTACAAAAAAACTCCTTAGGAACTGTTATCCGCAATTTTGGTCATTGTGATGATGTTATGATAATGTTATGATTATGGAAAATCAATCTCTTCACTAAGAATACTTTCCTGAGAAAAGTTACACTTGTCTGCTTCCAGAAACTATATTTTTCAAGAAGTTCGCAGGCTTCCTATATATTTGCCCGTGAGAATGCCTGATTCTCGCAGGCTGCATTAAACTAGGGTGCGAATGGTTTGCACTGTAATAACTGCCAGTGTGTGAACATCTTCTTAAAGAGGAAAAAGATGAAGTTCTCGAGCCTTCTAGAAGAGAATCTTCGAGAAGAATGAGTTGGCTAACGAATGGTTGTTCAAGTACTGGTATTCCAGATATATTGGGATCATTTCCTATCCAAGTAACTAAATTATATTCTCCTATATATTGAGGAGATGGTTCATGGAAAAGGTTAGAAGAAAACTAGTAAGAGATTGATTGGAGAATTGTTGAAAGCCTGTATGAAGGACTGATGCTACAACAGCTAGAGACAACAACAAGGTCATCAAAAGTGGTTGATTTTCTTCATGCATGAGCAAGTGTGTGTGTCATATCTAGGAGCCATCGAAAGGAGACCTACGACATCAAGGCTCAGGTTGTAAGTTTCACTTTCAATTAATTCAATACAGTAATATGTCCCTTTCCCATAAAGATGATGTCTCTTTATTACATAATTCCTTAATCATATGTATAGACTAGCTATTGAATATATTAATTTGCCTTTACTTCCATTGGTTTGTACTGTTGTGATCTGAACGGTGCAAGAGCATTGGAGCAAAGCTTGGAACAACAGAGACATAGGAAAGAGTTCTTAAGGTATGTCCATAATCCTTATCTCTCAGTTCACTCAATAGGCTAGATCTAGGGAAAGTGTATTATTCTGTCCTGTTTTGTTCTAGATCCAGGTGGATCTAGGGAGATCGGTTCGTGTTCGCACTTACGGATTAATATTGAAACAAAATTGGCGACCATACTGGGGACCGAACCACTCCTTCCTAGGGTTCGTTAAAAATACTCTGAGGGACTCGTCCGAAGGATGAGATTATATTAACAAGCATATGTGATCCTCTTCAAGCTTGCATAAAAATAAAGAGGTACTTGATAGTGCTTTGGAGTAGGAAGAGAGACACACTCTCCAAAAGCTCAAAAACAAACAATAGTATCTTGAGTTAGGGAGTGTTAAATTCCATTGACAGCATATTGTCCTGGGACGCCCTTCTAACACAAGGGTTAAGCACTAGGTCGCATTGGTGTTGGCAGAGTTACTAACCCTGCTTTGTTGACATCGGTGTAGAGATTGCACGTATTACGGGGATCACTCTGAGGTATACCCACA